>JAECUM010050994.1:0-10670 GCA_016617855.1 Megalonaias nervosa | reverse complement strand
ACCAGCCATCTGCGCACTCACAGACCAGCCCAGATCTGAAGTCATGGTCGTCTTCGAGACCGAAGGACGAACATCATTTGAAAATGGTATAAAATGTTAAAACATAAAAGCTGTCCATTTTGACACAAAGTGTATCCGAGCTGGAGGACGTTAGAAAACGAACTTTCCACTTAAGTTGATACAATATGAGTGGTCAGCAATTTGTTGTCACTGCGACTCTAATGCTAACTACATAATTGTTTTAACCGATGATAATAACAATAATCGATATTTTAAGAATGGGGATCTCGAATGAAAGTGAGAATAACTGACAGTGTCCTTATCCATCTAACTACAACAACAAAAACCAAGGCGTGATACGACATAATTAAATGTACCCCAAATCCTTTGCGTGATATGACATTATTAAATATACCCCAAATCCTTTGGTCATATGTATGTTAAGGCAGATTGTTGTAACTAGCAATGATCAAGAGAGTGAAATGGAATCCAAATTAATAAACTCCTGACTTTATACAAAAACAACATTGAGAGAAATTTTTCTTTGAAAATGGAATTCCGCGAATGTCTTACTTTGTTACAATTTAACGAAAATAAGATTTTTCATTTATGTCTATAATGCACGTCTATCGAGTAGTTGTGACACAAACAAAATATTTGAAACTAAATTTTTTTCACATATATGGCATTTATTCGAAATTATGTTTGTATGAAGATCATTTTACAACTAATATTTCTTTACTAATTCTTCTTTACGAGTGTCCTTTAACTGTTGCATGAAGTCAGAGCGAAGCAAATGGCGGTCGGCGATGTTGTTGTTATGGGTTTAACGCCATTTTTCAGCACATGATAAGCTATACATGGCGGCCAGTATATTTGGCGAGGAAGAACCGGGGAAAACTCAGGGAAGAACCACCATCCGCGGGAAGCTACTGGCAAGCTTTCTTACATACCTAAGTTTGGTCGTGCCACAGACTCAGAGCCGCGTGGACAGAGGTGAGATGTCAGTATTCTGTAAAGGCATGCGCCTCAGACCACTCGTCCACCCGGGGCCCCGGTTGCCATTGAGATTTGTATCTTAAAATAAAGCCACACGCTGTCTGCAACAGAGCGGTGTGTTTCTTGTCTATAGGTCATTCATTACCTCGGTTCGAGACTTACCAACTTGATCCGCTAGTTCTGCATCAGCGGTCTTAACAAAATCGTTATGTACACGCAGTACGTGTCTTCTTAGTTCTATGAAACATACTCTCGCTTATAAGTCAAGTTCAACTGCAAACAACACAGATCCTGATCTGACGTCGTATTATACACAGGCAGATCGGGGTCTGTGCTGTTAGTTCTACTGATTACACCTAACAAACTGAGGTAGATCGGAGGTTGTGCCGTAAGGAGTTTGACTCGTCTTATAAGAGGTTGTACATGGTGTCAGCATCTTTGTCATCTTATTCTCATACTACAAGAATCTGGCAAGTTAGGAATTCTAACTTTCGATACATTTGCTTTATTAATACAGACAATATCAATGAAGTCATCGCGAGTACGACAAGAGCCGTTGTTGGAATTTCAAGTGAGTAATGGAATGTCGTGTGCAATGCTACTCCTTTCTCGCGCGTTTATATGTAAGTTAGGTAACATGTAGTCTGATTTGAAAACGAATAACACTTGATAAAATATATCACACAACTTCCTTTATCGCACAGTACGCTAGTTATATATGCATTGCTTACGATTTATGTGCACTTCTTGGTTATTACAATGACTTCAAATGGGCACAACAGAAACTGTACATTGTAATTAATTCTAACTGATAGGACAGCCAAGATTACATTGTTGTAATTACAAAGAGGTATAAATAGTTAATCAAAAGCCACTAGAACAAGCAATATTTTGTTTAGTTTTCAAATCTTTACCAAAAATTCACCAAGTCCGCAAGATTCAGGTGTTCTTTTAAATTAACTCTATAAACATGTAGCTGTGATGTTGAGGTTACTTCTCCCAAACAACAGTGACCTTTATTGTTTGAATATATGAACAATATTATGGTGTCGAGACACCTGCCTGTACATATGCTTTACATTTACAGGTGTTGAGTACAAATTGTTTTGAAATGATTTTGACTAATTTCTGGCGAAGTTTCAGAAATTAAAAATAAATAAAATTACTCCCTTAAGTGGTTGTTGATTAAATATCTTTACCTATTTGTAAGTACAGTACAATATTCCACGTTTTCTTATGAGCTAAAATTAATTACAACGTATAGTATCTGCTGTGCTATTTGCAAGTCGTCTGGTCCAAATACATGGCATAAAGACTTTAAGTATGTCTATTACAGGTGAATGTAGACGCCATAGTCTTTCGGTAAATTGGCCCATTTCAACGAGCCGACATGATGACTTCATTTGTTTGTCTTGTGTGCATACGTTATTACTTTGGAGTACGAGCTTATATTGAAGTAGTCTGGCCTAGATTTAGCCACCCCAAGAAGGTAATCTGAAAATAAAGCCACAAATTACTTTTGAAGGTAGTCGCTTATTAGTTTTGAATCTTAACCAAATATATCAAAGTGTGGTGTATGGTACTCGCAATGGTGGTGTTCAAAACCGAAAACTATGGGTTTCTTTTTCAAGTATAAACTTATTTTATTCAGACCCCCCCCCCCCCGTTTCTATTGGCTATTGGAAGAAACACAACAAGAAGGACCACCTGCATAAGGAACCTCTCCCCAGTGTGTATTACTTTAATTACATATAAGACTTATTAAGTGCCACAATGTATATTAGTTCTCCAACTACTATATCATCATCTTTATTTAAAGTTTTCAATTTTAATATCATTAAAAAAAAAAAATAAGAAATAACGATACAAACAAAAATAAAAGAAGCATAGTAACGTAAAAGTAAACAAACAACACACGTACATACTTCTGATAACATGAAAGAGGAATGAATTAGAAATCTAAAGGAACCACGTGTCTATCATAAAAAATTAAGCTGGGCATATATTCTTGACACGTGACAACGTAAATCGGTTAATACCCGAACTGCAAACATCAATTACGTTGTCAAAAGGTAAGTCTACCATGGTAACATTCATTACGTTGTCAAAAGGTAAGTCTACAAAGGTAACTAATACTTCAGCTGAACGTACTACGCGGTATTTACACATGCTATTTGTGTTCGTCAGGAATGGACAACGGATGTCTTTGCACAATAAAAGCGCCAAATCATATAAAGCGGCGAGGTCTTTGATCAACCATAAAACACCTACAAGCACACAATATGGAAGAAAAGCACAACCCGATTACTGGCTTATAAGACGAGTTCAACTGCAAACTGCACAGACCCAGATCTGCTGTCGTATAATGTGCCGGCAGATCTGGGTCTGTGCAGTTTGTTAGGAGTAATCAGTAGAACAAACAACATAGACCCTGATCTGTGGGCGCATTATGCTACGACAGATCAGGATCTATGTTGTTTGTAGTTGAATTCAACTTATAAGCAAGTAGAGACGGTACTAGCTTTTTTTAAAAACCTTGCTGGCACTTGACTGAACCGATTTGATGTCGAAAGTCATTGATGTGTGGGGTAACAACTGGCACCTTAGTCACACCACCTGTTCCTGTAGTCACGAAACCTGGACTCTAAGTCACAATACATGGGCTCTTAGGATTGTATATGGTCCTTTAGTCATGAAACTGTCTAAGCTCAAATACTGAACTGGGATTCGAAACTAAAAATAAAATATACTTGAAGTCTCTCAGTATCACTTACATTTGGCACAGGCCAAGACATACACAAAACATACTCAGAGTCCCTCAGTATCACTTATATTTGGCACACGCATAGAGATACACACACCATACTCAGTCTCTCAATATCACTTAGATTAGGCACATGCCAAAAGATACACGCATCATATTCAGAGTCTCTCAGTATCTTTTTAAAGTTGGCACACCGCTAGAGATACACACACCATACTCAGAGTCCCTCAATATCACTTAGATTTGGCACATGCCTAGAGATACACACACTATACTCAGAGTCTCTCAGTATCACTTAGATCTGGCACATGTCTAGAGATATACACACCATACTCAGAGTCTTTCAGTATCACTTAGATCTGGCACATGTCTAGAGATGCATACACCATACTCAAGAGTCTGTCAGTATCACTTAAAGTTGGCACATGCCTAGAGATACACACACCGCAAGAATTCGGGTGTTTTCGGGATTCTAACAGCTAATTAAAACCCATTTTGTATGCCAGGACTTTCACCCAGGATTTGTAGAAAGTCTAATAATAAAGATGTCATTTTATAGCCCGGTCATTCACATCTACAGCCTTCGTTGTCATTCACAAAAACAAGCCTTGATAAGGAGATTTATTTTACCATCTGTGTATCGAAATTGGGATTTCGGAAGACATTACGGCCTTTAGAACTTTCATTGGTGTACCTGTACTAAAATACACGTCCTCAGCAACCAGATTCATTTTAGTATCAAAATAGTGTATCCACCGAATATCTGGTGGCGAATCAAACGATTCCTATTGTAGAACAAAGTCCAACGTAATGATACGCATGGGATTAGGACGGAGCATGTGCATGAAAGGGGATTAAATCCATAATTCCATGCGTGTATTTTCTGTTAGTATAAACTGCATATTCGATATTATTTGAAGAATAAAGACTCGCTCACGTAACCGAAGACCGCAACGCTATGGAAGCTTGCCACGCTTCAGGTAGGTTTTCGTAACATGATAAACATGTCATGTCTTGACATACTATAAATAGTTACCTGGATGCCTACTTTGTTAACTACCACTGCTGCTCTTTCATGAATGTATGATTAACATGCTTAATTCTTGTAAATTCAGGTTCATTAAGAAGCGCGATGTCATTCAGTACCGCACTCTGATGTGTGGAGGTATTGGAACTACGTCATGGAGCGGGATACAATAAGTGTAACAATTGGTTGACTGAGCTTTCCTTAGCTGCAGTATAATGACAGCTACTGGCTTATTTTCAGCCAATGAACACGGACGTAGCCGTTGCAATAAAGTAAAGATGCTGAACGACGGCTATGGCAGTGTTACAGGTATTATTGCAGTTGGAGTAAAGAACCCATAGTAATACTTTTACAGCTATAATTTACCTGTATTAGAAACACATTTCAAATTACCATTAATCCCCGTCGAGCGAAGCATCCTAACTTCTAAACATGTTAATTCCAATCCTGGTTTAAGCCGATATACAATTTTTACGTGCAGAAAAAAATAAAGTAAGGGAAATAACTAACCCTACAATCCACCAGAAAGAGATGTTTTTGTGACGTATAAATTATGGTGTTAAGTATAGTGATTTTCTAAACCCAAATATTCTTCTCCATTATCGGGTACATGTCATTACCCACAGATGGGTAAACAATATACAGGTATGTTATGATTGTCTGTATTGTGGATGAGTGTCGTTCCAATGTTTGTGTGAATAAATCTATTACATTTTATTCATCTTCCCAGCTAACACACAACTTTTTCACAATGTTACTGTAAGGCTGTATTTTGGTCACGTGGGAATATAACGTTATAGCAACATTGCTAAAACATTCACATGAACATAATTTTAATAGTCCTCTGGTTTCAACAATGTAAAAAGGATATAAATGGTACATATGTGCGTTGATCATAACTGCATGTACAATCAGTTTACAAAAATAATATGTAACATTTATACAACGTTGTGCCAATGATGTGTTTAACGTTACACTATCAGGAAGAACAATCACAATTTCGTAGTTTTTAGTTTTATTTGACAAAGAAATAACTGACTGAAGGTTTAAATTTTTATGGGAAAATATTTTATTCCTTAGCTTTTATTATTACTGACATAACGTGCGATCACTGACATTTCAATTTTGTACGAATATAAGAACCTTAAATAGTCGATTCTCCTGTACCGGCAGAATAACATTTGTGGCTAAGACGATGAATTATCTGCTAATTTCAACCATCCAGGTATGTACATGAATTAATTAATCTATAATTCGTATAAATTGTCTATTGTGGTACAGAGTCGGCTGATTGTTTCATCATGTCTGTTGTACGTGGCAGTTTGCAAGTGCTACTTTCCTTCTGCATTATTGTAAATGGTGCTTGCAAGTGCTACGTTCATAATTCTAGTAATGAATTTTCTATTCTTCATTGATGCAAGCTGTAATTGGCTGCTTGCAAGCGCTTAGATCTACTTTCCTTCTGCGTCATTGTATCTTGCCAACTACTGAAATGATTCTGTAGTTTGTCGTATGGCAAATGATGTCAGTTATTACAAGTTTTGTATATTCTGTTTATAAACTTGCCATATTACAATTACATCATTCCAACCGCTGTTTTCATACAGATTTGGCCTTGCAACAATGTAAATACTAAGTTTTATCAGTATCGTCTTTGTTGTCCAACTCGTGTCGCCATCTGTTGTCATAATGACATACTAGAGATTAGCATCTCATTATGACAACAGAAGGCGCTCTAAATTTCTAAAGTTTTTCCTTTACCAGAAATAATTAATGCTCCCCATGGAGCTTTACGGCATTCATTTTGTGTCGATAAACATTGTAACTCTTTCAGTCTTTTTTTTAAGGTGTACGTTAGTAACGAAGTTTTAATCGTTCTCTAAAACCATGTGCTTTCTCGAAGATCTAAGTGATTTATAGCACCTTACGAAAACAAAAACGTGGTCCATCTTCTTCAACCCCAGTTTTGACGCACTTAAGTATTTACTTCCACCGTTTAAGAAATCCACTTCTTAGTAATATCTCTCATTACTTTGAAACATTAGTTATTGTTGGCAAAGTAAGGATCAGAAACGACAATGACATATCCTCTCGTACTATTCTTAACTAGCTTTCATCAGACGACCCCTGGTTGTAAAGATCGTATTGTACGTCGCCCAGTTTGACGCACCTCAGAGGCGTCTATCTTTTCCTGTGATACTATTGTACATAAGCTCCGGCGAAAATAATATTTCCGAGCAATATCAATAGCACATTAAAAAAATTTACAGGTAAAATGACATTAAAAAAATTAAGCATTCCTAAAGTTTTTCTTATTCTTATCGCCATCTTCATTTTTAGTCCGAGTTTCCTCTGTCCCTTGCCACCCCATTTTTGATATTTGGACGTTTGTGTTGGGGTGTAGGGTCAGAGTCCATTCCCTATCGAAAAGTTGAAATTCGCCGACACCATTTGGTGTCGGCATAGGGTAGTCGCTTACTAACCGGCCTAGCAAACTGTAACGACCTTTCATTAAGATATACCTGCATGAAACCGATAGGAATATGATTTATTTTCTCAGAAATAGCGAGCGTCGCATTCGTTATATCTTTAATTCGCCGAGAGACGAGATGCAACTATAGCGTTGATGAAATTTGACCTGGAACTCGCCATTCGCATTCCGAGATTTTATTTATTGTAATTCTTACCATTATCCAACCAATTAAAAATAATAAATTGGTTCAAGAATTTTAAAAATATAAATATAGCACTTTTAGAACCTAAGGTTCTAATTATTCAGCTGCTCGTTTGTCACATTAAAGATTGCAACAAAAAAAAAACAACAAAATTTAAAGAATTTTTAGAATATGAATGTAGTGACGCATGATTCAGACTGATTAAGTGTGCAGCTGTTTGCAGAGAGAGAGAGAGAGAGAGAGAGAGAGAGAGAGAATGCACCAAAACTGCATATTTCATTAAGTTATTGTAATTGTCGATGAGCGTGTTTTTGGATAGTCTTAGGGTCTTTCCTTCAGCAAGTATCAACAAGAGAAAGAACTCTATTAATCTTACTCGATAATTATACATGGTAGAATTTTACTGATCACTCTTTTTATTTGGTTTGGTTTTATTTAATTGCCTACATGTATCCTGGGTACCTGAGGGTGTTTTGGGACAGTCTTTTGCTGTTTTAGGGTAGGCATGGGGTATTTCAGTTTGTGATAATTACCAACATGGAGAAAAAGCTCTCCTGATCTTATTCGATAATTATTTAATGCAGAATTTTAGTGATCAGTCTTTTTTAAGGTTTGATTCCATATAATTGTATACATGTATCCTGGGTAGGCGAGAGTCTTTTCGGACAGTCTTGTGCTAGCCCCATGACTTTCAGGGTAATAGGCAGAAAAATTAAACTGTTGGAAGTCTAATTCATGCATACGTTGTTTGAAAATAATCAAACATAAAATTGCTGGACGGATTTGGGGAGGCAAACAAGTGTTAATAAACACTGCATAAAGTTTTAGAACAGTTTTTGCTTTAATATTCCTCAAAGGAATAACCTATGGAAATCTTGATGACGCACACATTATGGTCAACAAGTATTGGTTGCTTGACTTGGTACTACTAAAGGAACCGACAGTCTACCATTTTTCTGCTAAATGGCCTCTGAAATGGTCAAATGCAGGAATACGTTGCAGATGTGCCTTACATATCTTCTGATTGGGATTTCCTACTATTTGACAAATGTGACAAGATCTATGGTACTTATAAACATCACTTTTAATTGCAGCCAATAAAAATGATTTAGGATCTTGTGATAAGTCTTATTGACACCAAAATGACCAGCTTAAGGAGCTTTATGGGCTAGACTGTGAATTTCTTGTCGATACGACTTTGGAACAACAATATGATTGCTCACTGACCACTCATCACCAACAGGTACATCAGATGGTCTCCATTTTCTCATAAGGTCCCCACTTTTCACAGAGTAACAAACTGGTACTTGTGTGACTTCAATTTCTGAAACCCAGTCATGTGTATTCTCTGAGGAATAGTACTTGGGGGCCTATAACTCACATTAAAATGTCTTCCATGCTTATAAAGTAGCTATTACTTTCTGCTCTGATATCTTACAACCGCAGTCAGAAATTGGCTAGTGGTTTCTATTATTCTGTGAAGAAACTAATTTACTTATGAATCTCTCTCTCTCTCTCTCTCTCTCTCTCTCTCTCTCTCTCTCTCTCTCTCTGTGCTGCGTGAGTAAGTCATTTAAATTGTGGAATTTACCTTATCCATTGTTCCAAGGCACATATATTTTGGATAACATGCCAAATTTAAAATTTCATCTCAGGTTCATGAATATAATAGTTTTGTGAAGGTCAAAGCATCAGAAATAAAAAAATTTAGCAAATAAAATATAATCTTTTTCATGGTTGTTTGCTCATAGCAAGTGCAAACAACTTATTTTATTGCCCGCAACAAAAACAAATTCTCCAAAAACTTTGCATTTTTGTACAGTGTATATTGAATACAGATCCAGTAATGGAATGGGGGGTTTTTTTGGATTAATTCTTGAAACAGTCACTAGGGAATATAACCTGACTGTTCTTGAGGCATAATTTACAAACGTATTTGGTATACAAAAGGAAATGTGTCTTTGACAATCCAGAATTTACAGTTTACAATTCCTCAGAATTTGCAATTATGAGTGTATGTCCAGTCCAAAAGCCAAATTGTGTTAAAAGCTTGCCTTCATTCATGTGAACGTGAAAAACAAAAGGGATTGGCAAATAAATCTATAAGAACAATGTAACAAGACAACTCAGGTATTTGTTCTTTATTATTGCCTACCTGTATGATAATTTTTGTTTTAGGCTAATTCATCTAACAATATTGTTTTTATGAATGCCGGTTTACATTAAATATTTATTTTTCTCTAATATTTCCTACGAAAAATTAAAAATAGGACTGTTTATAGTTTTTATATATTTATTTGGCTATTTTTTGCATAGTTGTATTGTGCTGACATTTTTGTGTTATGACAATATTAACTCATATTTTAAACAGGATAAAATAATGATTAAATCACAGACAAGTTAAGATGTTGGGGGTGGGTGGGTGGATGCTACAACAGCCTGAACTGTGAGTAGCCTTAAAAGCTTTTAAAGTTTTTTAAAAAATGAGGGTTGCGGCGTCTAACAGAAAACAATCACATCTGCAGAAGATACATGTAAAAATGTGTATTAATCTTTTTAACTACTACATTAATTTCATATCCAAATGTATCAAGCAAGTTTGGTACTGTATTGTTGCAGCAATAATAAAAACAAATTGAGTTGGTTACTGGTAGCAGTAGCAACGTTATTTATATTCAATATATTATATTTTTAGTTTGCTACCAAAGGAGTCTGATGTTTTATTAGTGAAGAACCTTACAATCAATCATCTTATATGTACTATACATATCGCATCATATATGGATGAATATGATTTTAAATAATAAAAAATGTAGTTTCCAGTTTGATATCTGCGGAAATAAAGCATCTCATAATTATTTGGATATGTTCTATATGTTTAGATTGAGAAAATGTGTTTCATACTATTAGAATTTATATATAATAAAATACGTTCACAATTTTGTAGCATATAGGTATGCTACAGTATATGCTTTGTATGTGATGTCTTTGTTTCAAGTCGTTTGCCTCTTGCAATTCTATTGGAACTGGAGATTTAAAATGGACTTGGAGATACGAGATACTTGTCACAGACAACTGGTGACAATACTTGCTTGCTATTGTATAATCATCCATGCCATACATATATAAGAATTCTGTATAATTTGAATATTTACCTTGCTTCTTGTTTAATATATATATATATATATATATATATATATATATA
>JAECUM010050992.1:0-10069 GCA_016617855.1 Megalonaias nervosa | reverse complement strand
TTACGATCAAAAAAAATATTAATTATTACATGATTTATTTACCACAGCAGTCAAAGATTAACACTTTGCAGTAAATTTTGATAGCGTTGAAAATAAACAATTGTAGCGAGTCTCTTAAATTTATTATAAACAAGCACCTTTTGAAATGTACCTCAATTTATCAAAGATTTTTTCAATGTTTGGAGAGACAACGTGTTTAAAATTGTCAATCATAAATAAGCTCTACAATTTACAAGTCTAATTTTAACGACACAGTGATCTCATAAATTGTAAAGGCACTTTAATTTGTCCGTTGATAAAATAATTTCATTTCATACATGCCATCAAAAATGGGGATAAGTTGGTACTTTTTGTAAAAATGTTATCTGTGCACGAGATTTACGTGACACTTCCGTTTCGTGTGTCGTACTTGTATTACTTCATTGAATCAATAATCAGCAAATCAATGACAAGACACGTTGGATATTGACAAGGCTTGAGTAATTTCTTAAGAATTTTTCTAGTCAAAAAAGTAATCGCTGTCGAGGACAATATTAAAATTACTCTGACACATGGCTTTTCTTCTTTATTTAATAGGAACGCCAAACTTTATGCATGAAATTGGACTAGAGCGGAATTATGCAAAGTTTAAAGAACATACAGTCATGTATGCAATTATCCCAAGCATAATTTTAAATTAACATAAAAAACCTATGTTACATATATTTTATTTTAATCTTTTGCTTTGTATCTACATAATATTTGAATGCAACATTAGTTTATGAAGGATGGCCCGGTTTTAATTACGGAAACTTTTAATTTAACCTATGGACATTTTTCACAATAATCATGAATTATTTGAAACGTTTTGCGCCGCATGGAAGGTACTTAAGAGATCAACAAGATATACATGTTAAAAGTGTGTTGTTTGGTCAGGAAAAGAAATTTTAAAAAATTAAGGAAAGAGTTTGATTTCTTTTCAAACACGAGTTAATTACTTATTACATACTTATCGGTATTCAGTTTTATTACGATTAAATGAAATACAAATGAAAACTACATATAATAATTCATCAAGAACTTATTCTTTTCTATTGCAGTTACAAGAACAACAATGACAGGACTTGATATTTAAATAAAATGTTTCACGCAGTACGGCAGATGATTCAATTTTGGACAATGCTCTTAACGTAAACCCATAAAGTATCAGACGGCATGATCATCTTAAAAGTTATTTTGGAAATTGGAAAGTCGTAAGTGAGTCATATTGATCAGCAGGTTGTAAGAATTTATCCTCCGAGATGTAATGTCCTACTTGTCTACTTAACTAATATACTCTTTCTGCTACGTGTAGGCTCGTACAAAAGTAACAAATGAAAAGAGTGAAGTCAACAAGCTTTGTAAATTTAACAAAATAATTTATTTCCCTAGAAAACAAGGAAAAAATATGAAATAGGACTTACGGTTTTGTGAATCTAATCCAAAAATTATTCCTAAAATTGAAAAATAAAAGTCCTATCACTAAAAAGTTTTAATTGAATCCAAGTTCGAATCTCGATGAAGTTCCAGTACGGAAGGCGATGACGCCAGATGAGGTCGTTCTAATGAATGCAACAGTTCCTCGTTGAATCACAATTTATAATGTTCCAGTTTAGAATTCCAGAATAAATTTCCACTAAATGTCTTTGTCCAAGAATTTCGTTGAAGAGGAGTATTTTCCAGGGTGAATAAATTATTTTAAATAAAAACTCAATTCAAATGGAAACAACAGGAATACCTTTCGGCCTGAAGGTATATTTTACGACTGATCAAATTCTCCAGAAAACGTCTGTTTTAACCCGCAATTTTAGATCACATGATGGCCCACGTGGTCACTTAACTTAAACAGCGCAGAAAAAAAAAAAATGCCAATTTGCATGTAGGCTAGAATAGCCCTATCTAAGAATCAGATTCCCACACTGGAAATAAATTTAAAAATAAAACTGTTTGCAACAAAGCTAACACATGGGCTGAACATGACCTTGGTAATAACCAATCATTTTCACTTAATGTTTACAAAATCGGAACCAAGGTCAAGAACTAGGTTAACTAAAAATATAATGTAGTAATCTACCACGTTTTTATCAGGCTAAAAGAACTGAACTAAATTTACTGGGAAAAATGTCAAATCCAGTAAAAGTATTGTCATTAAAATAAAATGTAATGAAACAAAAATAAAATAAAAAGAAATTTCAAACTAACACACAAATAATTTAATTACATATACGTAACACTTCCCCCCCCCCAAAAAAAAAAAGAAAAATAAAGATTTATGTAATAAAGATTTCTTTTTACCATATGCAAATTATACATCAGGTAAACAAAATTACATAAGAAAACTCTTATGAATTGTACAAAGTGTACATGAAATAATATTTATATACACGGGAAAGTGCATCTGAAATTAAATTATCTTTTCTCTTGACGTGCTTCTTGTCGAGATTATATTCTTGTTAAAACAAACTCCACCTTAATAATCTTTGATTTTTATTTTTCATCTTGTCGATGAAAGTAAGGGGGTTGTGGGGTTGTGATCACTAAACACAACAATCGGAGAAGGAACTGAACTAATGTAAACTTCAAAATGCTGTAATGCCAATATTAAAGCCAAACATTCCTTCTCGATTGCTGAGTAATTTCTTTGGCGCTTATTTAATTTCTTAGAGAAATAGCACACTGGATGATCAACACCATTTCTATCTTCTTGAATTAATACTGCTATAAACCCCAACATCACTTGCATCAACAGATTGTTTTAAAGATTGACTGAAATTTGGAGCTTTGAGAACCGGTGCACTTTTGAGTTTGGCTTTTAACCCATCAAAAGCCTCCCGACATTTTTCGGTCCAAAGAAACTTGTTTTTCTTGCTCAACAAGTTTGTCAGGGGTTCAGCAATATTAGAAAAATTGGAACAAAATTTCCGATAGTATCCAGCCATACCTAAAAATTGCATCAGCTGCTTTTTACTGACAGACAAAGGGAATTCAGAGATAGCCTTAATCTTAGCATCTATAGGTTTAACTTGTCTATGTCCCACAATATGTCCTAGAAAAGTTACACAAGCACGGCAAAATTCACTTTTAGATAAATTAATTGTCAAACTTGCATCAGTAAGTCTGTCAAAGAATTTCCGAATTGTTGCTAGATGTTCTTTCCAGGTGTCGTTGTAGATGATGCCATCATCGATGTAAGCATCACAGTTGTCCAGACCAGAGGTAATCATATTCATCAAACGTTGAAAAGTACTTGGCGAACCATTTACATTCATAAAGTCGATCTGGAGTCACGAATGCCGAAATTTCCTTTGCTCTTTCCGTTAGTGGAATTTGCCAAAATCCTTTCAGAAGGTCAATGTTGGTGACGTACTTGGCATTTCCAATTTTATCAATAGAATCATCGATTTTTGGTAATGGAAATGAATCTGTTTTAGTCACACTGTTCACCTTCCTGTAATCAGTGCACATATGGAAAGTTTTATCTGGTTTCGGAACATGTATACATGGTGAACACCAGTCACTTTTACTAGGCTGTATGAAATCATTCTCCAGTAAATAATGAAGTTACTTTTTCAAGTATTCCTGTTTGAGAGGGTTCATCCTGTATGGGTGTTGTTTCACAGGTTTAGAATTCACAATTTCAACGTCATGAAAAATTGTATTAGTCCAAGCAGGAACATCTGAAAATAAGTGCTCATATTCAAATAATAACTGTTCAAGTTGATTCCTTTCCTGTTGCTGTAAATGCAAAAGTTTCTTGTCCAGATTTTTCATAATTTCCGAATTCAAAAGATTTGTCACTCTAGAATCAGTAGAATCCGATTGAATTACTTCACTTAAATCTTCAGTTCGTGGGACAGATACAACTAAATTAATTGCATGATTTACTTGGCTATCTCTTTCTATACTAGTACTCCATTAATTTATTTAGATCAGAGTATTATTATTATCATTTAACTCATTCATTTTCTTCTTTACTTTGTAAGGGTCGTAAAATCTAATTGGAAGAAAATTTTGAAGAATGATCAAGAGAGAATGAACTCTATTACAAGACTCAAAACTTCTCTCAATTAATGTTCTGTGAAACCATAATTTCATTTTCGATTGGAATTGCTGAGTGCCAAATTCAAGCATAACAGCCTAAAAAATTCCAAACATAAAATTTGACCCTTGATCCGATTGGACAGATTTGGGAAGGCCAAACTGAGTAAAAAAAAACAAACTTTATCATAGCTTTTACTATAGCATTGGTTTTAATATTCCTCAAAGGAATTACCTCTGGGAATCTTGTTGACGCACACATAATGGTCAACAAATATTGGTTGCCTGACTTGCTCTTAGGTAAGGGACCAACACAATCTACCATAATTCTGCTAAATGGTTTGCCAAATGCAAGAATAGGTTGCAGATGAGCCTTAGGTATCTTCTGATTGGGTTTTCCTAACAGCTGAGAAGTATGACAAGATCTACAGTATTTACAAACATCACTTTTGATTTCTGACCAATAAAAGTGAGTCAAGATCTTGTGATAAGTTTTATTTATCCCTAAATGACCAGACAGAGGAGTTTCATGGGCCAGGCTAAGTATTTCCTGTCTGTAAGATCTCGGAACTACAATTTGATAGTTCACTGACCACTCGTCACCAGCAGGTACCTCGGGAGGTCTCCATTTTCTCATAAGAATTCCATTTATAATGAAATAACAGACAGGTACTTCAGTGGCTTCAGTTTCACTAATGGCCCTCTGAAACAAACAGGAGATCTCAGGATCTTTTTATTGTTCGACGACAAGTGATTGTCGTTTGTCACCCTGATTAGTTAAAAGAGAATGAGTAGTTAAAAGAGGATCACTGTGGTCAATACCTTTTGATTGATCCAAATTAGGAGTGAAAGTGACCTCATCAAAAGCCTGACCAATACATGTGTCAGCTAAAGGAATATTTTCCTTATCAAAATCATTCTCAAGAGCTTTCTTTGCCATAGCTCTGGTAACTGCACAAGCTGGGTATAAATCAGGGAATCCTTTTTCAATAGGATAAACTTTCTGATCCAAACAAGGCTTGTTAGTTACAAGTGGATTAACCACAACCTTGTCTCCAGCTAGGTCATTGCCTAGTAACAAATGAATGCCCTCAACGGGTAAATTAGACACTATACCGACTGTCACAGGTCCTGAATCTTAGTCTGATGACAAATTTACAGAATGGAGAGGAACATTAACAAAGCCGCACTCTACTCCTTGAATAAGAACACTCTATTTAGAACAAGACTTCTCAGAAAAGACAAAGTACCTGATAATAAAAGACTCTGAGAAGCTCCTGTGTCCCTTAAAATTTTAATAGGGATAGGATTGGCCAAATCACCCAAGAGTGATATAGAACCCTGCGACATGAATGGTTCATAATTCTCCATAATAAAAAATCAGACTGGGGTTTATTAGACCCAACAAATATATTGCTTTCAATACATGACCGTGACTTTGACCTCTTAGAAATAAGAGCATTTGGGATATGTCTATCTTGATTCTGACGCTTATATTTCAGTTTGAAGCAATCAGAAATAACGCGTCCATTCTTCTTGCAATAGGTACACGTAGGAATAGACAAGGATTTTGAATCAAGCTTATCAGAAGCTTGATTTTTAAAAGTTGTGCCAGATTGAGTTTTAGAAGGAGTCGTATTAGGCTGAAATTCCTTTTTACCAGTAGACTGCTGAGTGAAAGACTTGCTTACAAAAAAAAACTTTATGAGCTAATGAATACTCATCAGCAGCACGAGCAGCATTTTCCAAGGTTTCAATCTTATGCTCATATAGATACATCCTAATGTCACTATGGACACAGTTCCTAAACTCTTCAACTAACATGATTTTTCTGAGACTTTCGTAATCTTTGTTAACCTTTCTAGAAGAGCACCACCTATCAAATTGTTGTGCTTTTTGCCATGCAAATTCGACATAGGTCTGGTCAGTTGATTTTCTAGAATTCCTGAATTTTTGCCGATAAGCCCCAGGGACTAACGCACAACCCTTTAAGATGCATTCCTTAACCAAATCATAGTCAGAACTTTGCTACACTGACAGGGATGCAAAGATATTTCGGGCTTTGCCATAAAGTACACACTGCAATAATTGAGTCCAATGCTCCCTTCGCCATTTCAAATTTTCAGCAACTTCTTCAAAATAAGGAAAATATTTGTCTACTTCTTTTTCACTAAAAGGGAGTACTAGCCTAAAATTCCTTGTAATATCAAAATGTGAATTTGTATGTTAAGTTGGAATGTGCTTTTCACTTGCCATCTCTATTTCTTTCATTCTAATTTGAAAATTCCCTTTCATTCTTCTTCTTTTGTATTTGCATCTGTCTCTCTCTCCCTCTCTTCAAATTGTAACTTTATTTGTTTATCTTTCTCCCTCTCCTGTGTCTCTCTCTCGTCTTTCTCAAATTGCATCTGCAAGTGTTTCTCTTCTTTTTGTAAATGCATTTGTTCTTTTTCTTTCTCCAATTGTAACTGCATTTGTTCTTTCTGTAAATGCATTTGTTATTTTTCTTTTTCCAATTGCAGCTGCATTTGTTTCTCTCTCTCCTCTTTTTCAAATTAAAACTACATTTGTTTTTTGTCTTTATCTTTCTGAAGTTCCAGCTTCCTTAACTCTAATTCCATCTTGTATTTTAATTTCAATTCCTTTACTTTTATATCAGAGTCTGAAACAGGCTTACTGATCGAACCCAAAACACTTTTATCGAAAACATTTTTGTCTACCAAATCCTGGATCAAAATGTTTTTAATTTCTTGCTTCGTTAAAGAAGATTTTTTTCTCAGAAAGATTATATTTTCTGGCAAGTTCAAGCAATTCATCTTTTTTCAAACTATCCAACTGCTCCTGAGTAGGACTAGAAAGAAAAGTCTCCACTTTTGATAATATTGTGAACAAAAGCCTGTTGATTCCACTAATAATTTCAAATAAAATATGAAATAGTACTTGGGATTTAAAATATTCTGAAAACTAGGGCAATTTAAATTTCAAAAAACAATTTTCTGAAATATTTTAGCAAAAATTCATATATCCCAAGGACAAGCACCCCAATTTTCCTTTTCTACTTGTAGGCTCGTACAAAAGTAACAAAAGAAAAGAGTGAAGTCAACAAGCTTTGTAAATTAAACAAAATAATTTATTTCCCTAGAAAACAAGGTAAAAGTATGAAATAGGACATACTTTTTGTGACTCTAATCCAAAAATTAATCCTAAAATTGAAAAATAAAAGTCCTATCACTAAAACGTTCTAATTGAAATCCAAGTTCGAATCTCGATGAAGTTCCAGTATGGAAGGCGATGACGCCAGATGAGGTCGTTCTAATGAATGCAACAGTTCCTCGTTGAATCACAATTTATAATGTTCCAGTTTAGAATTCCAGAATAAATTTCCACTAAATGTCTTTGTCCAAGAATTTCGTTGAAGAGGAGTATTTTCCAGGGTGAATAAATTATTTTAAATAAAAACTCAATTCAAATGGAAACAACAGGAATACCTTTCGGCCTGAAGGTATATTTTACGACTGATCAAATCCTCCAGAAAACGTCTGTTTTAACCCGCAATTTTAGATCACATGATGGCCCACGTGGTCACTTAACTTGAACAGCGCAGTAAAAAAAAATGCCAATTTGCACGTAGGAATGAATAGCCCTATCTAAGAATCAGATTCCACACTGGAAATAAATTTAAAAACAAAACTGTTTACAACAAAGCTAACACGTGGGCTGAACATGACCTTGGTAATAACCAATCATTTTCACTTAATGTTTACAAAATCGGAACCAAGGTCAAGAACTAGGTTAACTAAAAATATAATGTAGTAATCTACCACGTTTTTATCAGGCTAAAAGAACTGAACTAAATTTACTGGGAAAAATGTCAAATCCAGTAAAAGTATTGTCATTAAAATAAAATGTAATGAAACAAAAATAAAATAAAAAGAAATTTAAAACTAACACACAAGTAATTTAATTACATATACGTAACATTTCTCAATAAAGTGTTGCTTCTTCTTGGAGTAAGAGTGAAAGTTTTTGTATTTTAGTACACATTGTCAAATTACAAGATATAAAATTATTTTTCCGCCATTCAATCAAAACACAATAAATTCCAAAGTCCAGATGAGTTATATTATTACCATACCAGTTCTATGACATCCATTCCTCACACCACACAACATCGATCACATGGCGAAATAATTGTACACTACCTTTACGACTCTACGTGATTAAACAAGTAACAGAAAAAGCAATATCAGCAAGTTTAGTTTAATTTAAATAAATAATTTATTTCCTTAGAACACTGAATGAAATGTAGTGTTGTTAATTAAATCTCAAATAATCCTGAACGTTCTAACACAAGTTTAAACGCATAGAGTGTTTCGAATGATTTCTAGTGGTGTTCCGTATGAATGCCAATCTTTAATGTGCTGATGTTCGAATTGTCTTTAAGGTTACATGAGCCAATAATCTTGATGTATCACAATGATATAATCCATGATGTTTTTGAATGAATTCACAATAATCCTAAAGTAATGTTTAAGTCCAAAATATCAATCAACACTTTGTAATTCCAATAATAATTTAAACAAATGGTTCCTTTGAAAGTACATCTGAACAGAAATAAACGTGTTTCCACAACGACTGATATTAAAATGGGAATCACTAATTTTAATTATCAAAACCTTAAGTAAAAGCTAAAACACAGTGGATGCGGGTTATAAGCTGGCTTCTAGAACTTTCTAAGGTCAAAATGCCATGTCAACATGTTTACAAATATTGTCTTAAAGTACCATCCACAGGTTGTTAAAACATTCTCAATTCCTAACACTGTCTGAATATTTTAAGGAATCAAATACAATTCAAAATTAGGTTCTGTTTTTTTTTATATTTTCAAGTCCATAAATAAATACTTGGTGTTATTTGCATTCACGCCCGTGTTTATAGCATTGTTAGATTTGTGTGTGTGTGTAATTTGGATTTTTAACGTAGCTTTAACAATTTTTCAGTCATCTCGCTACGATGTCTGCAGTGTGGCAAATTGCAGTGACGTCTAGCACTGGGGCATCATGCCACAGACATGTAACATGATGTCCCACCCTTTCACATTATCCTGACACGAGGCCGACCAGTCCTAACACCAACCTCTTAATGCTGAGCAACTAGCTGTTATAAGTCTTTGGTATGACTCGGCCAGGATTCGAACCCGCAACCTAACCGGAGCCTAGTAATTATTTGTTTGATTATAAAGTCGGTTTTGTGGAGATATTTCTCAAGCCAAGTAATTAACCTGTTACTAAGAGCAGACGTCATAATATACTGTTTTCAAGAGATTTGATAATATTATGGAAAAGTTTCGTGAAATGGAACCTCCATAATTGCTTGACATATTTTTGCGTATAAATATTTAGTAATTTAATACTTTTTGTTTATGTGTTTTAGTCGTGTTTCGTGGTGCGTTGTCAGAAGAACTGATATACAACTTGGAAGAGTTAACTGATTGGTCATACAAATGTGATGCGAGAAACATAACGCTATTGTGAAATTGGGGTCTCGTGAATGTGTGGCTCTTAGCTGATTTGAGGAAAGTTTTCATGGTATTAGCGCGTTGAAGAACCATTTAGTTGACGACGACAGTTGTCTTGAGGTCTTAAAAATTGGGTTAACATCGACCCAAAGCCAGACTCACGCAGGTTTTATCTATAGATCGTAAGTGTATGAAGACAATCAGAACAGAATTCATACTTGTCAGATATTTCGTAATTGAAAAGCAGAAATAAATTTACATGACCAAGAAAATTATAAGGCTAGAATTATTAAATAGTGACATTTGACAAATAATCAAACATTTCATTGGTTAGTTTACATAATTTCAGTCAGTAAGTTACACGCAGTTTGCGATTGAATTCACCGTAAGGACCTTTTCAAAGGAAAAAATATAAAATTGAGATTCTATTAAGTACTCTCTCTCTCTCTCTCTCTCTCTCTCTCTCTCTCTCTCTCTCTCTCTCTCTGGAATGTA
>JAECUM010050990.1:0-22382 GCA_016617855.1 Megalonaias nervosa | reverse complement strand
TGAAATTTTAGTAAACATCTTGTTTACCACTTATAATCATGACATAATCAGATAGACAAAGTATGACAATAGTGTTACGTATATGTAATTTAATTACTTGTTTGTTAGTTTTAAAATTCGTTTTAATTTTATTCTTGCTTCATTACATTTTATTGTAATGATAATTAAAATTGGATTTGATATCTTTTCGGAAAATGAACTTGACCCGATTAGAAAAATCAGTTACTTAAGCACTATTTTTAGTTCATAGATTTCGTAAACATTGAGTGAGAACGATTCACTATTACCAATGTCATATTATGTGTGCGTGATAGCTCTAATTTGTAAACAACTTTTTTTAAATTGAATTTTGAAATAAGATTCGCTAAGTTCTTCCTTGGCGGACGTGCCTACCGCTTGTGCGTTTCTATTGCGATGTTCAAATTAGTGTCACGTACCCATCACGTGAGCCCCCATGTGATCTAAAATCGAGGCTTAAAACAGCCAATTGGTATTAAATTTATCCAGTTGTATTTTAAATCTTGAGGGCTCAAGATCTTTCAGTTGTTGTTGCCAGATTGTTGTCAAGTTCATCTATTTTTTGGAATTTAATAATTCATTCTCTGGATAACTACACAAGTGCTTCATATTTATAAAAGTTCTAGGAGAAAGACATTCAGTGGAAATTTATTCTGGAATTCTAAACGGAAACATTATAAACTGTGATTCAATCGAGGATCTGTTGTCGTCAGTACAACGACATCATCTGATGTCATCGCCTCCATATTGGAATTTCGTCGAGATTCGAACCTGGATTCAATTAGAACTGTTTAGCGATAGGATTTATATTTTTCAATTTTAGGATTAATTTTTGGATTATATTCACAAACCGTAAGTCCTTTTTCCTATTTTTTACTTTGTTTTCTAGGGACATAAATCAATTTTGTTAAATTTACAAAGCTTGTTGGCTTCACTCTTTTCTTTTGTTACTTTTGTACGAGTCTACACGTAACAAAAGAAAATTGGGTTGCTCGTCCTTGGATATTTGAATTTTGGCTAAAATATTTCAGAAAATTGTTGTGTTTTTTTAAATTTAAATTTCCCTAGTTTTTAATAAGTACTATTTCATATTTTATTTGAAATCTTTAGTGAAAACAACAGGCTTTCATTCACAATGTCATTAAAAGTGGAGACTTTTCTTTCTAGTCCTACTCAGGAGCAGTTGGATAGTTTGAAAAAAAGATGAGTTGCTTGAATTTGCCAGAAAATACGATCTTTCTGAAGCAAAATCTTCCTGAACGAATCAAGAAATTAAAAACATTTTGATTCTATATTTGGTAGAGAAGAATGTTCTTGATAAAAGTGTTTTGGCTTCGCTCCTTAAGTCTGTATCAGACTCTATCTTAAATTAAAGGAATTAAAGATGAAATACAAGATGGAATTGGAGTTAAAGACGCTCGAGCTTCAGAAGGAGGAAAGAGAGAAACAATTGCAATTGCAATTTGAAAAGAGGACAGAGAGACAGGAAAGAGAGAAACAATTGCAATTGCAATTCAAAAAGAGGAGAGAGAGAGAGAGAGAGAGAGAGAGAGAGAGAGAGAGAGAGAGAGAGAGAGAGAGAGAGAGAGAGAGAGAGAGAGAGAGAGAGAGATAAACAAATGCAAATGGAATTACAAAAAGAACAAATGCTCGTACAGATGAAAAAAGAGAAGAATGAAAGGGAATTTCAAATTAGAATGAAAGAAATGGAGCTGGCAAGTGAAATGCACGATCCCACTTCACATATAAATTCAAGTTTTGACATGACAAGAAACATCAGGTTAGTGCCCCCTTTTAGAGAAAAAGAAAAAGACAAATATTTTTTTTATCATGAAAAAGTTGCTGAAAATTTGAAATGGCCATTGGAGCATTGGACTCACTTATTGCAGTGTGAACTTTTTGGAAAGGCACGAGATATCTATGCATCCCTGTCGGTACAGCAAAGTTCTGACTATGGTTTGGTTAACGAGTGCATCTTAAAGGGTTATGCGTTAGTCCCTGAGGCTTATCGGCAAAAATTCAGAAACTATAAAAAAGAAGCTGGACAAACTTATGTTTGAATTTGCAAGAGAAAAAGTGCAGTTATTTGAGAGATGGTGCTTAGCCAAAAAAGTTGAACATGATTATGAAAGTCACAGAGAACTTGGATTACTTGAAGAGTTCAAAAACTGTAACCAGTATGACTTTAAAACTCATCTTGAAGAGCATAAGATCGAAACCTTGGAAAATGCTGCTCTTGCTGCTGATGAGTATTCTTTAACTCATAAAGTTCCTGTTGTAAGCAAATCTTTCACTGAGCAGTCTACAAGTAGAAAGGTATTCAGCCTAATACGACTCCTTCTAAAACTCATTCTGGCACAACTTCTAAAACTCAAGCTTCTGATAAACTTGATTCTAAATCCTTGTCTATTCTTACGTGTACCTATTGCAAAAAAAAAGGACACGTCATTTCTGATTGCTTTAAATTGAAATATAGGCATCAGAATCAAGATAGACCTATCCCAAATGCTCTTATTTCTAAGAGGTCAAGGTCATGGTCATGTATTGAAATCAATACATTTGTTGGGTCTACTAAACCTCAGTCTGATTTTATTATGGAGAATTATGAACCATTCGTGTCGAAGGGTTCTATATCACTTTTGAGTGATTTGGCCAATCCTATCCCTATTAAAATTTTAAGGGATACAGGAGCTTCTCAGAGTCTTTTATTATCCGGTACTTTGCCTTTTTCTGAGAAGTCCTGTTCTAATGAGAGTGTTCTCATTCAGGGAGTAGAGTGCGGCTTTGTTAATGTTCCTCTCCATTCTGCAAATTTGTCATCAGACTTAGTTTCAGGACCTGTGACAGTCGGAATAGTGTCTAATGTACCCGTTAAGGGCATTCATTTGTTACTAGGCAACGACCTAGCTGGATACAAGGTTATGGTTAACTGACAAGCTTTCTTTGGATTAGAAAGTTGATCCAATTGAAAAAAATACCCTGATTTATACCCAGCTTGTGCAGTTACCAGAGCTATGGCAAAGAAAGCTCTTGAGAATGATTTTGATAAGGAAAATATTCCTTTAGCTGACACATGCATTGGTCAGGCTTTTGATGAGGTCTCTTTCACACCTTGTTTGGATCATTTGAAAGGTATTGATCACAGTGATCATCTTTTAAATACTCGTTCTCTTTTATCTAATCAGGGTGATAAACAACAATCACTTGTCGAACAGGAAATAGATCCTGAGATCTCCTGTTTGTTTCAGAGGGCCATTAGTGAAACTGAAGCCACTGAAGTACCTGTCTGTTATTTCATTAAAAATGGAATTTTTTATGAGAAAATGGAGACCTCCCGAGGTACCTGCTGGCGACGAGTGGTCAGTGAACTATCAGATTGTAGTTCCAAAATCTTACAGACAGGAAATACTTAGTTCGGCCCATGAAACGCCTCTGGCTGGTCATTTAGGGATAAATAAAACTTATCACAAGAGCTTCACTCACTTTTATTGGCCAAAAATCAAAAGTGATGTTTGTAAATTTTGTAGATCTTGTCATACTTGTCAAATGGTAGGAGAACCCAATCAGAAAATACCTAAGGCTCATCTGCAACCTATTCCTGCATTTGACTAACCATTTAGTAGAATTATGGTAGATTGTGTTGGTCCCTTACCTAAGACCAAGTCAGGCAACCAATATTTGTTGACCATTATGTGTGCGTCAACAAGATTCCCAGAGGCAATTTCTTTGAGGAATATTAAAACAAAAGCCATAGTAAAAACTTTGATAAAGTTGTTTACTCAATTTGGCCTTCCCAAATCTGTCCAATCGGATCAAGGGTCAAATTTCATGTCTGGAATTTTCCAGCAAGCTATGCACGAATTAGGCATTCAACAATTTAAATCTTCTGCCTATCATCCTGAGAGCCAAGGGACTTTAGAAAGATTTCATCAAACCTTGAAGAATATGATTCGGTCATATTGCTTTCATACGAGTAAAGATTGGGATGAAGGCATTCAATTACTTTTGTTTGCTGTTAGGGAGTCAGTTCAAGTATCTTTCGGATTCAGTCCCTTTGAACTAGTTTTCGGACATACTGTGCGTGGACCATTGAAGTTATTGAAAGAGAACCTTCTTTCTAATGAAGATACTGAGCTCAATCTTCTTGATTATGTTTCTGATTTTAAGTACAAGTTGTCAAAAGTTTGTGTGGTCGCAAGAGCAAATCTGCACTCTACTCAGTCCAGAATGAAATCAAGATATCATAAAAACTCAAGGGATAGGAGTTTTTAGCCTGGTGATAGAGTTCTAGCTCTCTTGCCCGTTCCACAAAATCCCCTTCAGGCTTATTATTATGGTCCGTACACGGTGAAAAAAAAGTAAATGCTTTACATTATATCATAAATACTCCTGGGAGGCGAAAACAAAAACAACTTTGCCACATTAACATGTCAAAGGAGTATATTGAAAAAGATAGCCAAGTAAATCATGCAATTAATTTAGTTGTACCTGTCCCACTCACTGAGGATTTAAGTGAAGAAATTCAATCGGACACTTGATCTTGGAACAACAAATCTTTGGAATTCGGAAATTATGAAAAAAATCTGGAGCAGAAACTTTTACATTTACAACAATAGGAAAGGAATGAACTTAAACAGTTATTATTACAATATGAGCACTTGTTTCCAGATATTCATACGAGGACAAACAAAGTTGTTCATGACGTTGAAATTGTAAATTCAAAACCTGTGAAACAACACCCATACAGGATGAACCCTCTCAAACAGGAATACTTGAAAAAGGAAATTCAGTATTTGCTGGAGAACGATTTCATAAAGCCCAGTAAAAGTTATTGAAGTTCACCATGTATACTTGTTCCGAAACCAGATAAAACTTTCCGTATGTGCACTGATTACAGGAAGGTGAACAGTGTGAGTAAAACAGATTCATTTCCATTACCAAGAATCGATGACTATATTGATAAAATTGGAAATGCAAAGTATGTCACCAAATCTGACCTTCTGAAAGGATTTTGGCAAATTCCACTAATGGAAAGGGCAAAGGAAATATCGGCATTTGTGACTCCAGATGGATTCTATCAATATAAAGTAATGCCGTTCGGGATGAAGGGTTCCCCAAGTACGTTTCAACGCTTGATGAATATGATTACCTCTGGTCTAGATAATTGTGATGCTTATATCGATGATGTCATTATCTACAACGACACCTGGAAAGAGCATTGAGCCACAATTCGGAAATTTTTTGAAAGACTCACTGATGCAAATTTGCCAATCAATTTATCTAAAAGTGAGTTCTGCCGTGCTTGTGTAACATTTCTAGGACATATTGTGGGACATGGTCAAGTTAAAACTATCGATGCTAAGGTCAATGCTATCTCTGATTTCCCTGTGCCTGTCAGTAAAAAGCAATTAATGCGATTTTTGGGTATGGCCGGATACTATCGAAAGTTTTGTTCCAATTTTTCCAATATCGCTGAACTTCTGACAAACTTGTTAAGTAAGAAAAACAAGTTTCTTTGGACTGAAAAATGTCAGGAGGCTTTTGATAGATTAAAAGGCATACTCAAAAGTGCGCCGGTTCTAACAGCTCCCAATTTCAACCAATCTTTTAAATTATCTGTTGATGCAAGTAATGTTGGGGTTGGGGCAGTATTGATTCAAGAAAACAGAAATGATGTTGATCAGCCAGTGTCCTATTTCTCTAAGAAATTAAATAAGCACATAAGAAATTACTCAATAATCGAGAAGGAATGTTTGGCTTTAATATTGACATTACAGCATTTTGAAGTTTACATTAGCTCAGCTCCTTCTCCGGTTGTTGTGTATAGTGACAACCCCCTTACTTTCATCGACAAGATGAAAAATAAAAATCAAAGATTATTAAGGTGGAGTTTGTTCTTGCAAGAATATAATCTTGACATCAGGTACATGAAAGGAAAAGACAATTTGATTGCAGATGCACTTTCCCGTGTTTAGAAATATTATTTCATGTACACTTTGTATAATTCATAAGAGTTTTCTGATGTAATTTTTGTTTTACTTCATGTATAATTTACATATGGTAAAAAGAAAGCTTTATTATATAAATCTTTCTTTTTCTTGATGGGGGGAAGTGTTACGTATATGTAATTTAATTACTTGTTTGTTAGTTTTAAAATTCGTTTTAATTTTATTTTTGTTCATTACATTTTATTGTAATGATAATTAAAATTGGATTTAAATTTCTTTTCGGAAAGTGAACTTGACCCGATTAGGAAAATCGGATACTTCAGCACTATTTTTAGTTCATAGATTTCTTAAACATCGAGTGAGAACGATTCACTATTACCAAGGTCATATTCTGTGTGCGTGATAGCTCTAATTTGCAAACAACTTTTTTTTATTGAATTTTATAATAAGATCCGCTAAGTTCTTCCTTGGCGGACGTGCCTACCGCTTGTGCGTTTCTATTGCGATGTTCAAATTAGTGTCACGTACCCATCAAGTGAGCCCCCATGTGATCTAAAATCGAGGCTTAAAACAGCCAATTGGTATTAAACTTATCCAGTCGTATTTTAAATCTTGAGGGCTCAAAATCTTTCAGCTGTTGTTGCCAGATTGCTTTGAAGTTCATCTATTTTTTGGAATTTAATAATTCATTCTCTGGAAAACTACACAAGTGCTTCATATTTATAAAAGTTCTAGGAGAAAGACATTCAGTGGAAATTTATTCTGGAATTCTAAACGGAAACATTATAAACTGTGATTCAATCGAGGATCTGTTGTCGTCAGTACAACGACATCATCTGATGTCATCGCCTCCATATTGGAATTTCGTCGAGATTCGAACCTGGATTCAACTAGAACTGTTTAGCGATAGGATTTATATTTTTCAATTTTAGGATTAATTTTTGGATTATATTCACAAACCGTAAGTCCTTTTTCCTATTTTTTTACTTTGTTTTCTAGGGACATAAATCATTTTTGTTAAATTTACAAAGCTTGTTGGCTTCACTCTTTCATTTTGTTACTTTTGTACAAGCCTGCACGTAACAATAGTCAGGTAGGCAAAAACTGTACCCTTAATCACGGACAAACGTCAAGCACACAATATAAATTAAAAATACATTACAAGTACGGGACCAGGAATTTAGGTATGCAATGCTTGCAATTATCTGTTGGCATGGAAGTTTCCAAGAGTAATCTTACATCTTTCAAGTTCAAAGGGCTGCAAAATTTAATTAAATTTTGTTGTCCAGAATGATTGTATTATTCCGATTCATGTCCTTTAACTACGCTTGATAATTTCTTCCAATCTCACCAAATTCACAGTTTTGAGTAAAACTACAAACAAAAGAATTTATTGCAATGCTATATCTGATATTCTGTATATCGTGTGCCATTTCCTCTTCTAATTCTATGCATTATGATTGTTCCCAAAAATGATGTTTTTCCAGATCCGGTTTATAGCAGTAAATGTTATTGTGACCCTATGAATTACAAATTAAATATAGAAAGAATACTTGCGGTAAAGCTAGTGTTTCTTTTTTTCTCATCTTCTAGTTTTGGGCACCTTTATAAGGGCAGCAACGATTTGCAGTGCACATAAATCTCCAAAAAGAGATGAAATTGGAGGAAACGCGAGTTATAAATTCACAGAACCCACTTGAAAACCAGACAGGTATAGAAAAGTTTTGGACAAGGAAGACGATACAAATCCACATGTCTCAACCCATTTTAAATCGTTGAAAGGCTTGTGTTTTATATAAATGTGTGTGTGTGTGTGTGTGTGTGTGTGTGTGTGTGTGTGTGTGTGTGTGTGTGTGTGTGTGTGTGTGTGTGTGTGTGTGTGTTGCCACGAAATTAAGAAAATCTACTGTTGAAAAAATTGTAGTTTCCAGGATGAAAGTGGACAAACAACCATATGTTCGGTGAATAAGAGATAATAATAATAATAATAATAATAATAATAAGAAGAAGAAGAAGAAGAAGAAGAATTTGGACTTAGCACGGCGCCTAATCTGTAGAAGCTCTAATCGCTTTACAATATTAGATAACACGTAGAAAAACATATACAAGAACAAGATTGCAAAAAACATCATGAAATTACAAACAAAAATATGCTGATAATAAAATCAGAAGCCTCTTGGAATGCCTCATAGGGCCTGATAATCAGTCATATCAACCAACAAGATTAAACAATGTTTTAAACGCACACAGTACTTGATTATATCAGCAACGTTCTTATTTTTGCAACAGAACTTAAAACATTTTCATGTTGAAATGTCCCTTATATTTATTCCTCATGGGTTACTAATGTTTATTGATGGTGATTTGGTTACAAATTAAATCCTTATTTTATGCAAATTTTATACCAGAAAAATAATAAAATGACATCATTTTATTTTTAATAGTCTACCAACAATGGATGGAACCTGCAATATCAACTGCTAACAAGGTTAGAAGTGTAACTAATGTCAGATGCTAGTTCCTCTGTTGTAATATGTACCATTAGTTGTTAG
The DNA here is from genome assembly GCA_016617855.1 of Megalonaias nervosa. NCBI lineage: Eukaryota > Metazoa > Mollusca > Bivalvia > Unionida > Unionidae > Megalonaias > Megalonaias nervosa. The sequence continues at coordinate 13,864 of JAECUM010050990.1, read as the reverse complement.
TTCACGCACTATCATTGACATTTTAAGCAATTTGGTATGCAGGATGTGTCTCATAGTAATTGCTCAAGGATAAAATCTTAAATTATTTGATGTACAAACAAAAGGATATGAAGCACTTAATATGAAATAGATGTTAAAAATTCGAATTTTTCTCCGTATCCTTGAACAATTATATGACAATGAAAAGAAAGATAGGTTCTTGTATGCACTTCTCGCACTCTCGACAAGCCACGCATAAAAAAGATGAAATTCCCTTTCCTCTTTTCATCTTCCTGCTTCGATTTGTATTTTTGGATGTAGCAATAATGTTCCAAGTCCACGATTTGGTGACAAATATGACATCGTTTCTTCCCTCAACAAACGTGCGCTCTGAGGTTGTTGGCGCGTATGAAATGACTGCAAGTAGGGAACGATCTCATGAATTGGCAATCACTTTTTCTGCTGTGAACCTTGCGTCATGAGATGTTGTAGGTAATACGTAGATCTGACAAAGGTTCGCTGACAACCTGAGCAATGAATTCGTTCTTATCCTTCGTGATGACAGGGTTTACAAATTGGTCAAGGATAAAATCTTAAATTGTTTGATGTACAAACAAAAGGACTTGAAGCATTTAATATCAAATAGATGTCAAAAATTCAAATTTGTCTCCATTTCCTTGAACAGTTTCTATGACAATGAAAGCAGATAGGCTCTTGCATGCACTTCTCGCACATTCGATGAGCCACGCAGAAATTAGGACCGTGAATGCCGGTCTCTTGCATGCTTTCGAAATAAAAATAGATGCAATTCTTATTCTTTTTTTCATCCTACTGTTTCGATTTGTAGTTTTGGATGTAGCAATCATGTTTCAAGTCTACAAGTTAGTGACAAATATGACATCGTTTCTTCCCTCGACAAACGTGCGCTCTGAGGTCGTTGGCGCGTATGAAATGATTGCAAGTAGGCACGATCTCATGAGTTTGCAAGCACTTTTTCTGCTGTGAACCTTGCGTCATGAGATGTTGTAGGTAATACGTAGATCTGACAAAAGTTCACTGACAACCTGAGCAATGAATTCGTTCTTGTCCTTTGTGAAGACAGGGTTTATAGCTAAACAACCCCGACATTTCTGTCTGCAATGAATGTGTTACTCCCGACTTGTGAACTCAAGATCAGATTTCTCACAATAATAAGCGTATCCGAAAAATCCGGTGACACTGGTAATGGCATCGAAATAGTCTTCGTGATGATAGACGTGAATGCATTTTCCGTCTGGAAATTCATAGCCAAGAAACACCAGAGGTATGCCACCGCTTGAGGGTACACTTTTAACGTGTAGAGTGGAACCAAGACGTCTTGCAGTTTTTGCATTTCAGGAATGTTGCAGATCGTGCCTTGGATAAGCCTGCCTGCTGTAACAGGAATTCTGCTTCTCTTTGTTGTTTGGCTCGTTCCGAATTTGGAATACTCTCCCAGGAGCTTTTTCATTCTGCCGTGTCGTCCTTGTCGGCGTAAGTCCGTCTCACAACCATGGTTTGAGCTAAACACGTCTGGTCTTTGTCGTTGTTAATTTGGACGATGCTGCGTTTGGTAATGCAATGTTCGTCTGTCAATAACACTTGTCTGCGTTGCCTGCTCACTTTCGGAGGGGATACACGAGTACTGTAAAGTATAGTTTCACCATCGGTGATGTGAAATTCGTCGTTGGCTTGCTGAATGTTTTGAATCTTATCGACGCCTATGAAAGGAGTCAATTCTACCGGGTTGCTAAACTCGATCCAGATGAGTGATTTCAAACTTTCTTGACAAATGGAAAGTTTCAGACAATCGTCTTCTTTGGCTCGGCATCGTCGTTTCAGTGTGGTTAACAAGGAATCCCACAAATCGGTGATGAAACCTTCTGTTTTCTGGAGCGGCAGGTCGGACGTGAAATCTTTAAACTTCGCCGTGTAAGTGTAGGCGTGGTTCTAATTATTCTGGAGGAGCGTTTTTCTGTCTCTCAAATGTGCTATTAAATTTCAGGAGCTACTGGCTGACATTGGTTGGAAGTAGACTCTCTTGGTGTGGGGGCAGACGATGAAGGTGTTGATTCAGTCTCACTCATGTCATCTTTAAAATCTCTGGTATGGATTTGAGCCAAGACTTCAGCTCGTGCGCGAGGCGATATATCACGTCGTGGCCTCTTACTTTCTTCTTCTTTCTCATTAAATCATTCAATTGTTTCATCTTGATTGCAAAGTTTCATTTGACTAGATTATAGACGCAGTGGACCACTATTTATAGGGTAAATGTGTTATAGTATTCATTCAGTTAACCAACACTCAAGAAGATGGAAGAGTCAACACAGATCGAGCCTCTGGTGAGAATTTTGATGGGCGTCATATAACAGTTTTCTTTAGAGAAGACGAAAGACTACTCCTCCTCCTTTCAAGGTAAAAGTCAAGATACTTGCTATATCTGTCAGAAGAAAGGTCACTGGGCTCCAGAATGTCCACAACGTCAAATCGAGACAGGAGTAAAGAGAGACAAAGGTCAAGATACGTGTTATCTTTGTCAGGAGAACGGACGTTGTTCGTCAGAGTGCTCTAAATTAAAAGAGAACCAATCAAAGCAAAAAGAGGAGGAAGAGAAGATGTTTTCAAAGAATGAAGAACACTCCGAAATGCAAGAAGAATCAATAATCGTCCAGAAAGGCAAGAAAAGAAAACGAGAATAAAGTGAAGAAGAGGAAGAACCTGTGCCAGTGAAGAAATTTAATTAGAAAAAGAGAATGAAAAAAGAAGAAAATGGACCTTTGGTGATATGCTGTGAAATTTCATTGTGATTTTCAAAAAGAGAGAATATTCCAGAAAGAACACGTGTCTCTTGGTCTTTATTTTCATAATTAGGACCTACACGCACGCACTTACACGTGTACATCATTAAAACAAGATGGGAAAAAGGGATTTAAGTTTTACTTCATTTGGCAATCTTTGAACAGTTTTTAATTTCTAGAGAGGTGGGTGACCCTGAAAAGGACCATTGGGTGTTTGTTTTTAGCAAACTCGTGGACTTGACACAATGAGTTTTAACTGCCTTATACCTTTGCCACGGCCAATTCCTACTTCTTCACCTGCTACAGTGGGTGATTTGGTAGTGATCGATGCTGGTCTCTCAGCGGTTGTCAGCGTTGATAACTGATTTGGAATGTTTGGCCCGGTAAGGTCTTTTCATGTTAGGTCGAGTTCAAGAAGTCTGCTACATTTGTCTCAGATACCTTAACTCTGCCAAAAGTAGCTCTGTCACCGTTTGACTTTCACCGTCCTTCTTCTTTCCGTCTCATTTCTCCTTTCCTATTCCTCTCCTTTTCTTCATTCATCTTCTTGCTGTTGCTGCTGAATGACGAATGGATGTTATATTTCTTTCTGCTCTTGTGAAAATTTCTCTAATTCTTCTTTCTGCCTCTGTCTAAATTCCCATACCCGAAGGAAAAGAGGAGAAGGCGGTGAAGGTACTGGTACCGGTACAAATTCCTGCGAAGAGGAAAGATAACCGGCTAAATCCCAATTAAAATCATTCTCTTCTGGAAGTATAACTGTGATTGTTTCGGTAGCCACCATGCCATCACTCCTCGTCTGCTCCGCGGCCCCCCCCCCCCCAATACATCGTCTTCTTAGTTTCAGCCATGCTCAAACTATGTCAAATTGATTCACTACGCACGGACGCTAGCGCACCTATATACTGCATGTGACATCACACGCGGATCGCTTCTGAGAGAAAATCTGCGCTCTGACTGAATTTTGTAACTTGCGTTTAGATCGGTGAAATATGTCAATCGGTTTCGATCCGACTCTTAGACTATAAATACCAGTGGCTCGCCTCATTAATTCACCTGTTGTCATGACAAGATGCGAACAAACGTTAAATTGTCAACCCTAATTTCGGGGATGTTGTTTAGCACTGACTACCGCATGTTTGTGAGATCATCATGAGCTATCACAAATATAATAGACAAGGCTGATTAATTTTTTAAACTCCCTTAATTCTGGATCAAACGCTCGGTAATCATTAATTATTTCCTCATAATAATCTACAAATGTTTTTAACCATCCATGCGGAGTGATCCAACAAAAGGTGGCGGTTGACAATGATATCCGCACATAATAACAGCAGTATTCCGAGTCAACCAATCAAGAAACGTTTAAAATACATCTAAAGTCACCGTACATATTTCATCCCAAATAATGATCTTTGTGATGTATTTTTGGCCCATTCGTTCAGGAGTCCATGCATCTCCTTTCCATCTAAAGAAACTGTGATAAGTTTGAGATTTCACTCCCCGTTCGCTCATTTCTCTGCGAGCCGATGAGTTGGAGTTAACAAAACCATATCAAAATTCCCTAAACAACTGTTCAGGAATAATTTAATCGCAAGCGTTGTTTTACCAGAACCACCACACCCGTTAAGATAATCAGTTGTATGTCTAGCTACGGGATCATATACCGATAGTGCTGATGACAACACTTACATTTGGTTATTTTTGTGGTATTTATCCTTAGATTCAACTTCGGCAGATTCAGAATAACTAAGTATCTTTTCTCGCTTTATTCTCCATTTGTCCCATGATGCATTCGTACCAATCTTTAAAAATCCGCGTATTTTTTATTCATATAAAATGAATCTGTGGCAACTCTAACCCGTTATCAGGAAATCTGTTTATCATCGATAATAAATTTATCGAAACATACGCTAAGATCGAACATCTTAAATGAGTAAACTGTGGTGAGTCACCATTAATATAGGTCACAATTGTACCTAATTTAGTTCTGTCCGACAAGTAAGTATTACTACGACTTATAAATGTGCCTTTCTCTGCTGTATCAGTAATTATAAAATCAAGTTCGGCATCGTCCATGATTAGTCGACAACAATGTCATTTATGATCACACTAACCACCCTGAGTAAATTTATCAATTATTTTTTGCCGAGATCCTTTGCAAGTTTATTTTCTTATTCAATTTCATCGGGACTACGCTCAAAGATTTCGTCGAGAAAAGATCTTTGAACGACAGGCAGCCAAATTTGTTTCTGTGGACGATACGATATTATTGCTTCACTTACGGTTAACGATTTTAAAATTCCTGCATCAAGCATATATCGTAATTGCACTGTTGGAGCCCTACATTTTTCTGTAAAAAAGACGACCAAACCAAACATAAACAATCAGATGGAGATTTTCCGTGAACGAAAACGATTCAATACGTGCAAATCCAGTTAATCAAAATCAGGTAAATGTCCATTTATCGCAACTCTGGTCATTTCGTATGTTGGATGTCCAAATCTCTTAAAATACTCACAACACTCTCCCATTACAAGAAAACTTCCAGGAAAATATGCAACCATATCAACTGATATAACACCTCCACAATCGTATTTGGTATTACACAGTCGGTTTCCATGAATTTTTCTGCAGAGCAAATTGACCAGCAACTGACGGAACAGTAAAACAATTACTGAGTAATTGTTCAGCATCATTGGTATATTTTACGCAAGATTTTTCATTTCCGACTGGAGGAACTCAGATCGATAAATATCTCCATTAGGTCGTACAAACTGATCATAATTTTCACATTCGGAACTTTACAACAACCATATAGATACAGGATCGCTTTTACTAATGTTATTTATAAAATCAAAAATATCACCGTCATAAAATTTAACAGTTATGTCTCGTGGAAATATTGTTACATACATCGTCCACGCGTGCTCGTTATGATCAATGATTCCTATCGAAGCTCCCTTTGATTTATATTTTGATTCGTACACAATCTCGCCGGTTATTGTTTTCACCCTTATCGGAAATTGTAATTTCTTTTCCAGCGATGCAACATCGTTGATCGTAGTGCCATGTTCCTTGACACGCTCAGCCCCCTTTCTTAAACCATTTCCACGTATCGCGTTTGTAAATGTTCTGCAACTCGCTCAGCAACACAATTCAGCGTCAAAAGTTTCATCGGTTTGAGATCATCAACACTAATCTTAGCATTCAGCGGATATATCGCATGACAACGGCCGTCACAGGATATGCTCGTTCATAATATGGTTTGTCAATACCAGTTAACGCTCCTGATTTGGAGGTTTTACTCAGCTTTACAATACCTCCAGCATAATGTAATCGAACAGGGACACGTTTGCCACGGATAATCCATGTGTCATCTAACTCCACAATAAATTTTATTCTGAAAAAGTATTTTTGTTTGTCGAGATAATCAATGATTGTTCTTGCTCGTCTATGAACGTTTGCATGGACTGATCGAAAAAGTCTTATGATTGATCATATTGATTCAGATCCAAAAAATAATTCTTTGCACAATTTGCAGGCTATTATAAAGAGTCAGATTTGTAAATTTGGTGATACTGGCCGTGACAAGAATAAAGAATTCAAGACCTGTTATATCTGTGAATGTAGAAACAGGAGAAGAAATAGAATTTCTATCGATATATGCAGCTGCCAAATATTTTAATAGTTTCCCTGCTTTGGTACAACATGTCACAGATAAAATAACCAGATCAGCATTTTCAAAGAAGTACAAGCAAAACATAATATTTAAGTAAAGTGCCACTCCTGAAATAGAACACGAAATACTTTTGAATTTCACGATAAAACGACTTTTGAACTTCATGATAAAAATACTGAAGTAGAACAAGAAAATATTCTTAGTTGTTGTGTCTTAAGTCTTAAGCCCCAAGTTTCTTGAAGACAGAAAAATACTTTTGAATTTTAACGTTCTTGACAAAGTCAAGGGAGATAACTGTGTCAAACAAAGGTGGAGAAATTTAAGAGTAACCTCGCTTGTATTTTGCAATAGTATTCGCTAATAAATGAATTATTATGGGGGGTTGTTTTTTCCCATCTTCGGCCAAACGTATCGCAGATAAAATATGCAGATCAGCAGTTTCAAAGAAATATAAACAAAACATAATATTTAAGTATCTAGTTCCGAAGTATAACGGAGGAATTCAACGTCCTTGACAAAGTCAAGGGAAATATCTCAGTCAGGTAAAGGTAGAGAGTGTATTTTACAACAAATTTCGTTTATAAATGAATTATATAATTTTGGTTGATTTAAAAAAAAAAAAAATCTTATTTTTCTGACTTTCTCCCCGATTTTGTCAGAGAGACTAGTTAAGAAAAGAGAGAAAAAAACAGACAGGCGAGCTATTTCTGGATTTCCTAGTATCAAACACCTTATATAGCTTCTGACCCATATTACTATTGGGGGTCCACCATAATTGCTCAAAATTCAACAGATAAATGTACACCTTCCCACCATGTCACCGCGTGGTGGGTGCTATTTTCCAGTCCTCGGGGTTGATTATGGGGAGGGTGTGCAGAAGTCTGTTGAATGTAGAGAAGGCCCCTGGTGGTGGTGTGTGAAATGTATATATGAAAATATATGTGAATATGTAAATACAGAGATATATAGAACCTATGTTTAGGTTTGGACCGAGACAAGGAAATCCCAGTCAAGGGGATACATTATTTGTCTCCCCACGAGGCTAGCCGAGTGGAGAGACATACAATGTAACTCCGCGACTGGGGTTTCCTTGTCTCGGTCCAAATCCCAACGTAGATTCTTTTTCTCACCCAATATTATCCTTTAAAGTAAGAAAGAATTCCTCACTTGTGCAATATAGTTCACGCGCCAATGTTTACATGCGGTGCATTAATACAAATATGTTAATGAGGACTGTGGCGTGACGTGTCATCCGAAGTACACAGTTTATACGCGCGACCAAAGAAAAATAACAACATAAAACTTCGCATAGTAATGAGGTATTATTACGTTTAATATATGGATGTTATATGAAGTTAACAATAAATAATTAATATTTATTACAAGAAACTGTTTCCTTTTCATCAGTTCCAATTTTGAAAAGTTATATTGTAAATAATGAAACAATACTGGGCACTCAGCTCTACTGTGGTTATACTTAGTTCAAGCTGTAACGAAGTGTAACATGTTGCATTAGATTATTCATGGGTAATTAGTGATCTGCATCACTACCGAATATAACTCTCCTTTTCTTTAGAGGAGGTAAAACTGTTTGTGACATACTTGTGTTGTAATTAATATTAATTGTAAAAGTACCCCCGTGTATAAAAGACCCTCCAAATACGGACCCTAGCGGATAACCATGTGCTAAACTTTCAAGTTCACGGATTTTTTGAAAATTTATTTTTCTGTCTTGGAAATATCGCAAGTGCTACAGTGAAATTTGCTTATGGATTAATGTGTTGACGGATAAATGATTCCTTCTGGCTGATAAGTGCATTATTTGTCATTAAATAGTGTAGGTATATTTTTGATTCAACTGGGGCACAATGGAAATGCTTAACAAAATTAGAATAAAGCGTGTTTGACATAACACATTTCTGGCTGTTACTAAGTTTTCTGTAGTTGTTAAGAGAGTTGGGAGGCTATGAAGTGTATAGGTCTATAGTCTATATGCATAGATCAGTGTTTTCTGTCATAGTTCATTTCACACAGCACTGAGAATTGTATCCTATCTGTAGCACAGTCAATTTTCATGTCAGCGTCATTAAATGTAGCTAACAGTATACAATTTGTTTCACACGAAGTATTTAAAGCTAGTTAGGTAGCTTTAGCTACATTTAATGATGCTGACCTGAAAATTTACTGAGTTAGGCCTGCATATAGGATAAAATTGACCATGCTGTGTGGAATGAACTAGCATAATACCAAAAAAGCTCCACGTCGTGTGCGTGTGTGTCTTTGTCTCTCTCGAAATGTTTTGTACGGTGTGTTCTCAAAGATGGATTGACCTTAAGTTACTGTGTTTTTGTTATATATTTGTTATTTTTGTTGTTTGTTTTTAGAACAACTACGTCATGCAGAGCAGAAGACAACAAAGTTTTCTTTTTCTAAAAGTAGTTCTGAGCTCGGGGACACCTTGATTGAGACGACTGGTCTGAGATGACTAGACTGAGATAAGAAAAGTAAGGTTAGCAAAACAGCTAGATTCCTCTATCGCATGGGTGAGAAAACTTCAGCACTGTAAGTAAGAATCTCTGAGGATGAAATCTCATTAAGCAGCGGCACTGTTCTGACAACGATTGGCCAATGAAAACTTTAGCGCTGTAAGTGAGTCTCATAAGCCTCTTGCTCCTGTAGCAAAACAGCCCTAAGTCCCGTATCGGACGCATCAGTCTTTAGCACAAAAGTTTTGTTCACTTCTGGCAACTTTAAGATTGGAAAACTTATCAGTTTCTGTTTCAAAGCGTTAAACGCTTTTTCCTGGCACACACCCCGGGGAGCTTTATTCGGTTGCCCTTTCCTAGTCAAGTTTGTTAATGGGCTGGCAATAACCACAAAATTGGGAACAAATTTCCTGTAAAATCCAATCAAACCTAGGAAAGATCTTACTTATTCTTGGTTTCTGGTCTAGGTGCATCTCTGATTGCTCCTATTTTGGCTGGGTGAGGTTTCAACTGGCCTAGTCCACTTACAAGATGGCCCAAATATTGTAGGTTAAAATATCCCATACTGCATTTGGTGGACCTAGCTGTAAGATTAGCAGTGTGAAGTCTATCGAACAGATCCCTTAATATCTTAATATGTTCATTCCAGGTATATGTGTAACGAAGATATCATCTACAAAACCATCGACTTTTTTGAATACCGTTTAATAGTTTGCGCATGAGACGAACGCGCAACGCACCGACGTTGACTAAACCGAAAGGCATGACTTTCAGTTGATAAAGACCTTTGGGAGTCGCGAATGCCGTTAACTCGTGGGCATTATCAACGATTGGTACCTGCCAATATCCCTTGGTAAGGTCTAACTTGGAAATGTTTTTATGACCTGCCAACATTGAAAATGAGCTTTTCATGTCTGGCATTGGTTCTGTATCAAACATGGTGATTTTGTTCAGTTGCCGAAAGTCAATGCAAAAACGGTTTGTCCCGTCTTTCTTTCTGACTAATACAACGGGAAACGAGTACGGGGAAACTGGAAAGTTCGATCACTTCCTGGGCTAACATTTTCTCGACTTCTTCGTTGATTGTCTCCCGCGCATTACAGGTACTGGATATTCTTTGATCCTGATCGGCTCTGAGATATTCAACTTCATCTCGTGTTGAATCAATCCAGTACGGCCTGGTTTTTTCCGTAAACACGTCTGGGTATTGGGACACAACCTCCAAGATCTGCGTACGCTGACCCTCGGATAAATCCGGGCATGCACTGATCTGGTCTATATCTTCTTTCCCTACATCGATGGGGTATTCAAGGGGCATTTCGGTACGGGAGACGAATTCCGATTCGTCACACCACCTACTGTTTATCACCGCTATACATATTATCTTCAAGATCACCTTATCAATTGTTTGATTAGGTTTTTCTACGTAATGTTTCTGCATATTGGACCTACCTTCCATGTCAATGATGTAGTTCAATTAATTTGAGACGATATTCTGACAAACCTTACACGAACGACAAAATTGTGCTACGTCACTGTTGGCGCTGGGCCAATAACATTCTCATAATACCTTAACCGTTGTTTTATTCATACTTAAATGGCCTGCCATACTTCACTTGTGCGTGACCTTGAGTACGTGCGACCTGAATTTCTGGGGAACAACTAGTTGCAAGAACTTCCAATCATCGGGCGTAGTATACTCCCTGTACATTGAACCCTTTCGAAGTAGAAATTTAGAGGACACGCCCCACCCACCCCGCTCTTACACATCTTCAGAGTACCCGACAACATTTTCTCCGCGGTCGCTTTTAAAAACGCGTCACGTTCTTGCTCGTTCAGAAATTTTTCACTGGAGATATCAGTAATGGCTACTAGTACTTTTAATTTACATAGGGGTTTGTTATCCTCCTTTACCTGAGCTCTGGTTTGCACTGCCTGGATGATCGGGAATCGAAAGTCAGGCATGGTTGGGAGTCTAGATCCCTGTACATTGCTATTCGTAAGTTCAGCCAGTCAGTCAAACTGTTCTATATGACTTCCCACAGTCAACACAGATCAATACTTATCCATATTTGACTACAGCTGCCAGCTATACACAGCTCTTCACAGAGGGGCTGAAACTTCCGCAAAGCAGATTGGACGAAGTACGCTGACATCCTGGAGCGTAGCATAGTCACAATACAATCTAGCTGCATCCCAATCAAGGAATCCTACCACCGCTTCCAAAGAGGCATATTCAAGGCAACAATTCAATCTGTCCCTTGTAGTCTATACACCCTGTTTGGATGAAGAATGTCAGGCTGTTCTCAAGGAATATGAACCATTTGGAGACCCAGACATAGCAGATCACCTGATCGATTCCCTGGACACCGCCAGGCGCACTCGTTGGAAGGAAACTACAGGCTCACTCAACTTTACGCGCTCCAGTCGGAAATGCTGGAGCTTGATTCGAAGACTTGGCACTGCTCAGCAACCACCAATTCAAGCTCACCCTGTTGTCAAGCCAAATGTTTTAGCTAGCCACTTATTACAAGTGGCAAAAGCACCCCTGGAGAAGCAGCACCTACGTCAAGTACGAGATGAGTAGCGACGATATTGCCTTCGGAAGTCAGATGAACTAGCTCAAAATACTCCAGAGGCATTTATAACAATAGAACTTGTAACGGTGCTATGCGGCATCAAATCAGGCAAAGCAGCAGGATATGACAACATCCTGCCTGAGTTCTTGAAACATCTTGGACCAAATGCAGAAGAATAGTTTGCTGCTTTTTACACCTGGGTTGTTAGGGAAAATTGCATGCCGACTTTATGGCATCAGGCAAAGATTTTTGCGATACCAAAGCCTGGCAAAGATCCCAACAATGCAGCGAGTTATCGGCCGATCTCCTTGCTTTCAGTCTGTTTTAAGGTACTGGAGCACCTGGTTCTCCAAAGAATTGGTCCTGACTTGGATAATATCATAAGTATTGAGCAGGCAGGCTTCAGGCATGGCCATAGCACTTGCGATCAAGTCCTTGCCCTGACTACATTTGTTGAAAACGGGTTTCAGAGGAACCTTTAAACTGGAGTTGTTTGTCTAGATCTAGTGGCGTATGACACGGTCTGGCATGCAGGGCTGCTGTTGAAAATTTCCAAAGTATTGCCGCGCTGGATAGTTGAGACTATCGAACTGTTTCTTCAAAACAGGTGCTTCAGAGTGCACATCAGAGAGAACTGCAGCTCATGGAAGCATCAGACCAATGGACTCCCACAAGGTTCTGTTCTTTTGCCAAGTTTGTTCAATGTCTACATCCATGACTTACCTGTAGCACAGTCGCCCAAGTTCATGTAGGCATATGACATTGCTCTCGGGGCCCAAAGTCGCTCATTTGCTGAGCTTGAGAGGGTACTGAAAGAGGATATGACGGACTTCTTCAAGAAATGGCGTCTACAACCAAGCGCAACAAAGACAGTCTCCAGCGTCTTCCACCTTAACAATGCAATGCGAACCATGAGCTTTCCACCCTCCTCAATGGGCAGCAAATAAAACACGAACCAACACCGACATACCTTGATGTGACTCTGGACAGATCACTGACATTCATCAACCACCTAAAGAAAACTGCAGCAAAACTTAGCACTCAAAACAACCTACTCCACAAACTGGATGGCTCAACGTGGGGCGCTAGTGCTCAGACACTCAAGACATCAGCACTGGCCCTCTGTTATTCGACAGCTAAGTATTGCACTCCTGTCTGGGCTTGATCATCCCATACTAACCTAATTGATGTCCAGCTCCACACAACAATGCGCATAATCTCCGGAACATCACGTCCTACTCCTATACCATGGTTGCCAGTACTCAGTCCTCCTCCATATCTGCGTCGCCAGGAAATCAACCGCAAAAGTATTGGCTAAGGTCTATGCCAGTGAGAAACTTCCACTGTACATGGACATCACCTCACATCCAACAGTCTGCTTGACTTCGAGACGCCCAATCTGGTTAGGTCCCTTGCCAGAGGATATGACAGCTATTTCAGCATGGAGCATTGAGTGGTCTTCAACAGATGTTGTAAACCACTCCCTCATAGCTGAGCCACCTGTCTGCCCTCCTGACTTCAACCTTCCACGTCATCTGTGGACCACACTGAACCGCTTTCGGACAGGACAGGGTCATTGTGCAGTCAACCTTGTCCGATGGGGCCAGGCCACTAATTATTCCTGTTGCTGTGGAGCTCTTCAAACCATGTCACACATTGTGAACAACTGTCCACTGACAAAGTTCCCTGGTGGACTGCAGGCTCTGCATGTTGCTGATGATGACGCTATTAAATGGCTGAGCACGCACTGCACACGATAATATAATATAATATACTACAATACACTGGAGAGATCTAGTAACTGAAAATGGCTTGAGTTATCCATCTATTCCATTTTATGTGGCTTTGGGCCCCGACACATTACAATATCGGCCCGTTTTCATTTAAGATCAAGACAACAAAAGAAGTCTTTTAGTAAAATCTCAATGATGATATGACCATTTGTTCAGGTGGAGTAGAAATAACAAGATTTTGTAGATGGCTGCCCTAGTGGCTATATTGGATTTTCGGGCAGCTGTAGTTCTGTCTGGGACCAACTAGACATCATAAGAAATCTTCTGGCGAAAACTTCTTGCTAATATTACTTGACATTTAATCGGATTAGGCATAACAATATTCTCAAGGTGGCTTGCACACTGATCATATTCCAATTAAGCAACATAAAAACTCTCCTGGAGAACACACTATATTGATATGAATTTCATTTTAGGAGGAGAGATGGTAATAACAATTTCAATATGGCTATCATGCCGTTCATACTGGATGTCAGATCTGCGCCAAATTTTTTATCGGGTCAACTAAATATCATAAGAATTCATTCCG
>JAECUM010050988.1:0-16698 GCA_016617855.1 Megalonaias nervosa | reverse complement strand
TATATATATATATATATATATATATATATATAAGCCCCAGTAATTCTTCATTATACATATATATATGATGCGATATGACTGGAATAAAAAGTGTAACAGAAAAACTTAACTTGCTGTCTCGTTTGAATGCATTATATAGATTTATCAAAGAGGCTCAAAAGATGTCATATACATTTTCAGAATTTATTATATTATTTTATCGTTTGCAGTGCGTGCTAAGCCATTTAACATCGTCGTCATCAGCAAGGTGCAGAGCCTGCAGTCCACCGGGGAACTTTGTCAGTGGACAGTTGTTCACAATGTATGACAATGTCTGTAGAGCTCTACAGCAACAGGAAGAGTCAGTGGCCTGGCCCCATCGGACAAGGTTGACTGCACAACTACCCTGTACTGTCCGAAAGCGTTCAGCGTGGTCCACAGATGACTAATAATTCGCAGCGCACTGATAAATCGATTAGCTTAGGAATTATCTTAGAACCGGAACGGAATAGGCTAGGCGAAGTGAAAAAAGAAACAAAATTCATATAATATTGTGTAAGAAGAAATAGAGTTTCTAAAGTTGAGAGAGGAGAGTTCCATAAATCAAATTTCTGATGATTTTAGCTGTTAAATTTTCTAGTGTTATGGTATGTGGTGGGATAGATGTGAGATCTTCCGCCACCCCTTAAGGATTTGGGTTATCGTTATCTATGATCGACGACTGTGTTATTGACCGGATTGAGTAAACAATAAAATAAAATATGAAATTAAGGGATGGAATACCAGAGAACTAGAAGAGATATAAAATAGAATAACAGGAGCCCGGTATGTAAAATACAATCATTTAAGCAATTATATAAACAAATGACATGTGAATCATTCGCTTTCTCTCAGAAATAGTTACAACCTTACACGAAATTCATTCAGCCCTTCTGCTACTGATAGAGCAAATTTCATCTTATGATCGAGTGCCAGATCAAACTCAGATTGCCTGGCATGACAGTATCATCTGGTACTTCCGGTCTTTTCAAAATAAATGTTGGTGATCGATTGGTGTTTCTCTCTCTCTCTCTCTCTCTCTCTCTCTCTCTCTCTCTCTCTCTCTCTCTCTCTCTCTCTCTCTCCCCCCTTCGGGTCATCAAATTCTTTATTTGGACTGCACTGTCTTTCTCACTCTGCAGTCAGGTATTGAACTATTTACCTTTTTCCTTGAAATAAAACTATTTTATCCAACCGAAATAATGTCAGGATTTTCTTCTCCTGAAATCAGCAAGCAATCCGACATTTTTTTAGATATTGTCTATCGAAATTCAACAGAACTAGCTAATATCATTCACCTAATACACAAACAATCTACTATCATAAATCAATGCCCTGTTATCGGCCACCACATTCTTAACTGAGTACCATGACATAATTAGCCCACTCAGACACTATCATTGTCCCTCTGGGCTATACATTTACCAGCTGGCCTGTCAATCGGTACACGTTCTACGCCATCGATTCATTTGGAAAGAATTCCCAACTTAGTTACACACGAATTAATGGACTTTAGTTCTTGTCCTAACGACGTTTCTTTGCTGATTAGCGATTCCCTGATATATGTTTCCAAAGATAGGAAAATCAATCCTCGCAGAAATTATGCAAATCATTTAAGACAAACAATTTACATATTCACACAGTTTGCATCGGAAGGAATACATGAAATCTTACTACATGATTTCTTTTAGACACAAACAACTAAATTCGAACTCGTTCATATAAGAAAATATTGTATGACATCCTTACAATATAAAACATGCGCTTATTTTGACTGAACTCAAGGAAAATTTAAGTATGAATTTAAAACGAATAAATTCAGCAATAATTATATACTTACATCAAAGAATATACAGTGTATGCAATTGAAAGTAACCTTGTGCTTTATCAGAGTCCTTGCTCCCTTATCATCAGAGAATTTCCTCTGTCCCTCGCTGGATACGGGTCTCTCAAATATCCAGACCCCCGTGTCCTATGGACAATTTAATAACGAGAAGTACTTGCTATTGTCCGGAGGCAGATTTCCCCTTTGGTAGAAAAACATTGACTGATTAGTTCCATGATGAAAACTATTTTAAAACCCCTGAATTCCGTTAGAGAGTTGGATTCGATAACTGCTCTATTCACCCGCAGACGTGATTATGACCTGTGATAACATTCGTGAGATTTCCGCAGCCATTCATTGCTGGATCTGTGACGGTCCCTTTGGAACGAATGGCTCTAAAACCTCCAGTGGGGCTGGAAGCTCCCAAATCCGTGACCACATCACTGGCGCGTACAGAGGAGCCGCATGCTACACTTGTAATCTACAGTTGAGAACTTACCCAAACAAATAAAATCCCTGTAATGTTGCATAACATGCGTGGATATGATGGTCACTTAATAATGCAAGCAGTAGTCTCAGCATTAAAGTCACCAATAAGTGTGATCTCCAACAACATTGAAATATGCATGACGTTACGGCTGGGCCAGCTACAGTTTGACTCTTCGTTACGCTATCTATATTCGTTCTTGAACAAGATGGTGAGCCATCTAGCGGTGGAAACCTTCGCAATCACTTGTAGGTATTGTCAAGAAGGTAGCGCCCCAACCAACGACCTGTTAACGAGAAATAAAGCGTGTACCCGTACGAGTAGATAAGTGACTGTGACGAATTTGCGGAAACTAATTTGCTATCGATTGAAGGGTTCCTTTCATCACTTCAAGGGAAAATATTTCAGTTAAATATTTGTAGCGCGAGAGCAAAGTTTGGTCCGCATTCCAGTGCAGAAAATCGGTGACTATAACGACTGTATTTGCGCACTGATGTGTTGTTGCTCGCAGATGCGTTGGAGAAATTTCGTGAAGCTCATGCACGTGTATAAGCTCGATCCTGCATATTACTTCTCATTACCAGGTATGGCTTGGGATGCGTTAGTATCCAAAAACAAAATCGACTTGGAATTGCTCACCGATATTGACCAACATTTGCTTATTGAACGATCACTTTGTGGCGGAATTTCTATGACGAATCGCTGATATGCTCGAGCGAACAAGCAAAACATGGACGGTTATGACCCCACTACCTCTAACAGTTACATCCTGTTTCCAGATAGCAATAACCTCTATGGTTGAGCAACGACGCAACCGTTGCCGGTTGGTGGGTTTTGGTGGACTAATCCTAGATACGTTGATATACAAAAAAATATAAGCGATTATGACAGCAACATGAACTACGGATACTTCTTTGAAGTTAATCTAGAATATCCGAAACATCACATGGTATACACAACGTTTATCTGCTAGCACCAGAAGCTTTGTCGGCGCGTGGTGCGTGGCTGTCCCCGTTTTAAGGCAAAAACAATTACTATTACAGGCGCAAAACATGCAGCTGTATCTGAGATTGTGTATACGTATGTTACAGATCCACCGATCACTGAGTGTTTGGATTTCGCCAACAGGCTTGGATGGCTCCTTGTATCCAGATGAATACGGATCTGCGAGTAAAGGCCACCAACGACTTTGAGAAAGTTTTCTTTAAATTCATGAATAATGCTGTGTTCGGAAAAAAAAACAAAAACAAAAAAAAAAAGACATAGAGAATCTGCGCCAACGAATTCGAGTCGACCTTGTCCGTGATAGTAAATCGATATAAACTTGAAGGTTTATCGCTCACCCAGCCTTTGAATCCAGACAGGCCTTGGATAGTGGACTTGCTGCTGTTTCCAGTACAAAATCAAAAGTAAAGCGACAAAACCAATCTCTGTTGGTTCGTCCGTATTTGGCTTGTCGAAACTGACCTTTCCCGTACTTGCTAATTTTTCCACGGCGGCTTCACCTTTTCAGTACCCACGAGGACTCTAGTACATGCTTGATAATGTAGGCTTTTGTGTCCATTGTTTGTATTAATATTATTTCCTTTTAATAAGTTGATTTTTATCTGCGAGAAGCAGAGCCTCCTAATACAATATTGGCTTTCATACCTCATTTTGATGATCCATCTTGCGACTCTCTCTCCAGCACCCTGTCTCGCAATCGTATTGAAGTCATGGATGAGATCCACGTCTGCGCGTAGACGTGCAAGGCTATCTTTTGATGCTTGTTACGCAAGATCATGTCGGTAATATGCAACATCAACACGATTTACTGGTGTTTCACCAGGCTTTGGCTGGTTGTTAGAATCAAGTCGAATATCAAGCCGTGTACCATGCCCACAGTAATTGTATCCAGGGATGTGTTTTTCTCCAGGGTATTTACTCATTTGTGTTCCCAGTAAGTTCACCAATATAGCAGCGATATCACCGCCAACCTTTTCTTTAATAAATGCGAACTTCTTTGCTCCACATCGAACACAGCTTCCCGTAATCGCTGTTCGTCCATTAGGTGTTTGAACTCGAGTTGCACTGGTGTACGTGTTTTTACGCGACACCATACACACCATAAAGACATAATTATATTATATCCTGTATTATTCAATAGCATCACAAAGACTTCAAAAGCTTCGCTTTTACCATCATAGACTTCTCTGCACAGGCAACACCTCAACCGTCCAAGTAGATGATATATTTCCAAACTCAGTTCGTGCGCTAATCATTGGTCCTGCAGGATCAGGAAAAACTGAACTGTTGTTGAATATGATTTTATAATGGTTGAAATGGGATCGGTTGAATGTGATTGCACCATCGGCTGATATCAACCGTGTTATGAGGTATTAAAAGATTTTCAAAAAGAGTTGAGTGACCAAGGTGGCAACATTACCGCTGATTTCTTTGTCACCATTGATGAAACACTTACCATTGATAATTTGGATGCAACTAAAACAATCTTGTAGTGTACGACGATGTGATGCTCATTCTCCAGGTCCATCATGCACCAACATTTTCACAAGGTCGGCATAAAAACACTGATGTAATCTAGTTAACTCAGAGATACACACATATGTCCGAAGTGATTCGTGACAACTGTAACATGTAGATGATATTTCGTGGTATTGACGCGTATGGCCTTGGAAATATTCATTGCACTTGTTTTGCCGCCGACCATTCGTGGGATGAATTTCATGACATGTTTGCGCGGATCACAATGGACCCGTTTAGTTTTCTCACCATTGATTTGACTGGAACTTCCAGTCGCGTGGGTAAATGTGATGCGGATCTGGATACAAACCTGTCTCACGCGTCAAGTTAACAATAAAAAACAATTGTATAAAATGTCTGCGAGTGATATCTTAGCAGAGTATGAAAAGCGACACAATATAGCCGCTCATTAGCAAAAGAAACTGGTTGGTAATGTTAGAGAAGGCCGCAAAAAAGTCAAAGACATGTTACAGTCGTGACAAACTGCACGAGAAGACCTCAGAGAGTGTTTAGAACAAACATTTGCAACGCTCATTAACCAACAAAGGAAATCGCGGAACGTACAGAGGATACTAAAATGGCAACGAATGCAACAGTGCAACAGATGGCTGCGCTAGCGGGAATAGAAGAAGAAACGGTCCAGTTTGTAAATAGCTAAGCGCACCAAGAATATTAAAAAAGCAACGCAAGCAACTTTTTTAAGAACAAGAGATATCTGAATATTAATTCACTATCATAATAACGAGGACTTACATAAATGTTCAGCATTATTAATGTGACAGAATCTTTTTTGTATAAATGAAGCTAGTTGCGAAAATGCAAGATAAAAATCACTCGTCTTCATTACTGAAGAAATATTTTTAATTAATGCCACAAATGAACTGCATAATAATAATAATAATAATAATAATAATAACATTGTTTTCTGAGGATAATACATTTGGTCCTTAATCAATCAACCAATGGTACATGTAGTCCTCAATAATAAATATTAAAAGTATAAATGCATCGTGCATGTACAAATATAACTGCTTATTACCGTATCTAACATACAAAGAATCACACACACACACACACACACACACACATACACACATACACACACACACACACACACATACATGCATACATACATACATACATTAGATTAAAACATGCATAATATATGCACGTAGATTTGGGAGACAGGAAGGTGGTGGGTATATCCAAGTTATGTATCTCAGTTTGGTTCAGATTTGGCATAGTCAGAAAGAAGGACGCTCTTTAAGAAACAGAGTGTTGGTATTTGTTTAATATCTTTGGGAATGATATTCCACAACACTGCTTCAGAATATGCAGATGTCTGTAGAGAGTCGTTTTGAATTTACGGAAATGAAGATTTGAGTAGGAAATAGGCTGTAGATTGTGTCAATGGATATTGGAAACTGGAGTTAGGAGATCATTAATAAATTGTGGAGCCATAATAAGAAACAATTTATATGTTAATATAATTTCAAAGTACTATACTCTATAATTAAAAGGCAGCCGCTGTTAATTAACTAATAAATTAGAGGATGAATATTCTCTTCTTGTAATAATTCTGGTGGCTCGTTTTGGGAATTTAATTGTCTGATTAAGAGTAGCACTGCTATTCCCCCATATGCTGCAACCGTAATCAAACAAAGGGTACATGAACCCATTATAAAACGTTTGCAGCACAGATTCTGGCACATACTAAGACAGTCTGTTCACTAAGACCATTCTGGATGATACTGCAAAACACATTCGCTTTATTTGAGTTTCCCATTAAATGCCGCTCTGTAATACCATCTAAATGTTTTAATTTTCGACGTTATGTAATTTAGTTCCCTGAATAATATATTGATTTCCTCTATTTCTTTATTATTTGCCTTGAACCAAGTGTCATGCAGTTATTTATTTTTTTTCTGTGATCAACTGCATTTTGTTGGTTTTCGCACTACAGAATAACTGCATCAACGTCTTGTTGTCAGTTTTGTCCAAGAGAATAGAATGTATCACTTTGGCAAGAAAGGTCGTGTCATCCGCAGCAAGATCGTTTTCAGTGACATTCATATGAAGAGGTAAATCAATAAAGAAAAGGAGATGAAGAAAAAGGGTCATGAACATAGTCTCGAGGAACTCCACTTTTGACATATTGTAAAACAGACGTAGCTATGGCCACTGAAACACACTTCTGTCCTCCAGCTAGGTAAAATTCAAACCAAGCAAGCGAATTATCTAAGATTTTTTATGCCTTGATTTTTTAATGAATATTTCATGATCTGCTAAATCAAATTCTTTCAAAAATCTAAATAAATCGCTCCAATTATCTTTTCCTCTATCTATAGCTGCTAGCATATATCAACTAACTTTACGATAGAAGTTCAGCATGTATGTTTGTATACGAAACTTGACTGTTAGTTATGTCGAAGATTATATTATTTTAAGAATCAGCTAAGATGAAGGACGATGTGTTTTTTAAATAATTTATTGGGCGTGGTGTGGCATACATTAAAACATTACGCAATTTCGAAAGAAGCTGGAAAGGCCAGCCAGTCTCTGTGTATACTCTGGAGCTATCTTAATGTGTGGTCCAACTAAAATAGATATGCGATCATACAGAACAGGTACTAGATATCAATCTCAGTGTAATGAATTAGTTTGATACATGGCAGGTTAGGGATACTTACATTGGAATCCAGTGCATATTTAGATATAACCTAAAATGAAGAAAACAGAATTTAGCATTTCACTAAACAAACTGGAATTAAATAAAGAAAGATTTATACACATATCCCTCAAAATGAATCACAATGAAATATGCATTTTCAAAAATGTAAGTATCTCTCAATTTTCCAGTAAAAGAATCCTAGGTTTTGCGTGTTGATCCTTTGAACATTAGTTTCCTCTGACTATTCCAAGTAAAGCGCACAATCATGAGATAAGATCGCCCTGAACTTTGTATTACCGTTTGTTTGGTCATGGAAACATAAAATCTAATATTGATGTAACAAAGCACATTCTTCTTGGAAGAGTTGTATTATATCACATTCGCCCATAATTTTCATCATCAAATAAACAATGATCTGTATTGTGACAGACGTTGATCCAATTTGTTCAAACTTATAAAGCAATGAACAAAATACAACAACTTTATTTGTGTATGACCCTGGATATTAATTTTTCTTGCCTTAACCACTTTTTCTCTCATTTTTCTTTAATACGAGATTTTGGAAATGTATTCAAAACAATTCATAGTCAATTTAATGAATGTATTAAAAGATCGATCTATTGCAGAAATAAAAGTATATAATCGTGCAGGCATGATTCTGGTCAATTATAACAAATGCCATTTGTGCTCACTAAACTGTATTAACTCTTTTTGGTCACAAAAGTCAGTCAATTTACAGAAGATGTACAAGAGAGATAAAAGAAATTTTGTTTATAGTCGGTGATCTGGGTAAAGTAAATAAAAAATTAGCTGGGTAAGAGCTATTTTACCGACATGACATAACAAAGGTATTTCATAATTCCGGTATATCAGTACATAGACAATGCATATTTTCAGTGAACAATACACTTTTAAACATTACAGTGCCAACGGTAACGACCGCTCCGGTGGCCTAGTGGTTAGAGCGTCCGCCTCGGATGCTGGAGGTGGCGGGTTCAAACCTTGGCTGAGTCATACCAAAGACTTATAAAAATGGTACTCACAGCTGTCTTGCTAGGCGCTCAGCATTAAGAGGTTAGTGTTAGGACTGGTCGGCCTGGTGTCAGAATAATGTGACTGTGTGGGACATCATGCTACATGTCTGTGGCATGATGCCCCAGTGGTAGAAATCACTATAAACTGCCACACTGCAGACATCGTAGCGATATGATTAAAAAATTGTTTAAGCTACGTTAAAAAAAAATCCAAACCAAAGTCAACGGTAACAACAGGTATAAAGGCAGTACAACAGTACGTTACATGCAAATATACAGTTTTGTATGTTTGTTTATAATATTGTATTGTTCAAAGCATGCACAATGTCAATGTTAACAGCATATTCAAAGACAAGACAATGGCATACAGCAGGCTACTAAAAGCATACAATAGATAAGTAATTAAACATCATTTAGGAAGCAGTTCCATACTCCGAGGGCGTCAAATTTGAAATCAAGCTTGCCATATCATGTTGCCTTTACAGTTGTTCCTGTTGCCTAATTTTGACGTCTAAGATTAAAGTTGCAGGTTTTCAATGTGATCGGTTGACTCAAGTAATTATGCGTTTACTTGCGAAGAATCTTATATAATTAAGTTGCCACATATTGTGATCTACTCATGCGTACAGTAGGAGTCATTTGAGCTATTGGAATCCTCAAAATGCCAATGTTTGAGCCAATGACTGTCATTTTCTATTCATTTTGTAAAAGTTTAAATTACCACAGAAATGTCAAATAAGGGGGCAGTAGTTAAAGTTTTGCCTTTCAAACCGTTTGAAGATCCAAAGCTTATTATTAGTGGACAAACAGTGGTTTGGACATTGCAAGGTGATTAACTGTCTTTCTGCTTTTGGGCCGAACTAAGATATGTGGTTGCTACAATTAAGTTGAGAATCGATATCTACTCCAAGGAGTTTCACTCAGTTCTCAAGAGGTATTGATCTTCTATGGTGATATTGGATAAATTATGTACGTTTTTGCCAAGATCAATGGCTTGGCATTTCTGAGACTTTGCTTTCATGACATTGGCTGCAAACCAGTAGGGCATCCCGGTTACTAAATGAGGATCCCAGTTTAACGCTTTGTTTTATGCGGAATTTAATGGAATTTGTAAGGCTAAGTTAATGTTTAATTTCTCCAAATGGTGCGTGTTTTTAAAGTATTCTATGCGATGACAAAAATATGTTTGCAATATAAAAAACACTTCATAGAAACCAGAGTCAAAGTTTCTTTTATATAAGTAAAATAGGTACGTTAGATTATCATCAATTAAAAACTACCAACACAATAATGCATCTTTATCTTCGGCTATTTAAAAAAAAACCGCCGGGAATATAGTGATTCCCCTCCCCTCCCCCCCCCCTCCGCTCGTGTGCATGTTCGTTACCACATCTCCTTAACCTCTGAAATGAATTTTAACAAACTTGTTATAGTTACCGTGTTTCTGTGGTAATCATCTGCGAGACTAGTGTATCCCTGGTTCAGCCTCTTGGATCCCTGTGAGAGGGTCAAAGGTCAAAGGTACAAACATTAAATTACTAGAGGTGCGCGGTACGCAATATTACAGTGATACCGGTTTACTGCGGTACTTTTATTCGGTGGTACGTATCACGGTACTTTTTCCTAAAACAAATTCATAACGCTACGTTACCGACTTCACATACTTCAGTACGTCTGTGCGTAAATATCATACTGTTAATAAATCATATAGTTTACGTCGAACTGCAGTAAAGAATTAAGTACTCTAGAACGATATAAAGCTTCCTTTATGGACCAACGTATTTTAAAATATATCACGGTTTTCATGTTGCAATAAGTTACATTAAAAAGTCCGACTTTTAAACTAGCTACCACTATGTTAAATTTCAACTCATGATATATGTAATGGAACCAATTTTCGAATCATTTCTAATAAGATAAGATAGAAACAATATAATTCTTTTTCACCTTATAAGTTTGGCTGGTGATTTAGAAAAGGATATATTAAGATTTGTCTGTTTCGTTTGTAAGATATCCGGCGATTTGAAATCTTTTGGCTCGCTTTACGAGTTAAGGTTAAAGCAGAAGTTCGAGGAGATTCGTTTTCATTCCTAAAATAAAGCTGGCATCGGACATTAGATCTCCGAGTCGAACTGCCTGTGGCCACACGATTTTCTTGCCAATTTCCGAACAATCGTCGGCAAATTTGTTTAATCCCCATGTTCGTAATGTTTGCTGCAAATAACAACATCGTGCATATCGTCCATTGATAACATATCTGCACGCATTTTTTTAACTCTTCATCAGAGATATAATTAATATTAAAAACTGAACAGATTCCGATTGTCTGTATTTTTATTATAGACATGCTCCTATTGCACAGGATTGATACAACATTGTGTATATTGTAGTGACACCTACTCTAACGAAATTGACCAGATTGTACTTCTGACGGAAACTCGGATGTAAGCTTGTGACGTCATAGCGATCTTTTCCTAAAGCGCCCATTCCATCACACACTTTTGTGTTCATGAATTTTGTCCAATACTCTCTGACATTCATAATGTAATAACTTTCACTGTACATACTGACGTGAATATGAGTTATCTGAGTCAAAATGAGTCAAAAATTGACTGTGGAGATCTGATAAGAAAACTATGTTTATATCAAGCATTAGTAAAGAATATATGGAAACTTTAATTAACAAACAACATGACTTGAGAGAAACTACATCGATAAACAAAAGGTAAATGAGATTACTGATGAAATTGCGACAATTCTTTTAAATAGTGATAATACAACATTTGCAAATGTAAACGATGAACAAATTAAAGTTCATAGTAAACCATTTTGGGGGAAAGAATGCAAGCTAGCTAGAAATAAATATAATGCTGCTAAAAAAAATCACTCACGACTAAACACACCTAAAAGTATGAATGGCTTGCTTTTTGCAAGTGAAAATTATAAGAATACAATCAGAAAATTTTCAAACCTCCATAGGAAAAAAAACTCAAATAAACTAAGAAACTCGCAAACAACAAATTCTAAATAATACGGGTCAATCATAAAAAGTTTGACTAAAGAAAATGATGACATGTAAGTTTTTTCACCTGATGTTAAATTCAGGTGTTGTTCTAGCAGCTGGACTATAGGGGTGATTAAACCCATATTTAAAAGTAAGGGAGATAAATCAGATCCTACCAATTACAGGACAATTACTATGCTGAGTTTGTCTTGGTAAGGTATTTGCCGCTGTTCTTAACAACAGAATTTCGCCTTTTGTAGAAGAAAACAAGTTACTATCTGAGGTCCAGGCAGGTTTTTCTAAAGGAAGCTCCACGACTCATAATATAATTTGTGTTGTATTCCATAATAAATCTTTTAAACAAAAGACATAAACCATTGTTTCACACTTTTGTGGATTTTTCTCAGGCTTTCGACATGGTATAGAGTTGGCTTATGGAGAAAAATTGATTAATACTGGTATAAATTGGAAAATACTCAAGGTGATGATGAATACGTATATGGATATAAAGTCTTGTATTTTCCACAATGGAAAGAAATCAGGACTATTTACTTTTAGTCAAGGAGTTAGACACGGCTACAACCTTTCTCCCTTATTATGTGCCCTGTATCTAAATGACATTGAGAACCACGTCTGAGCTCGATATTGTGATGGTATTGCAGTTGATTTACTAGATAGTGATATAGTGTGATATTTAAAACTATTTGTTTTACTCTATGCAGACGATGCTCCAAACCCGTTCATTTTCAGATAACCCAAGATATGTGCAAAATAACCTTTACGTATTCTTTAACTACTGCCAAAATATAAACTTGTCCTTAACACACGCAACACGAAAATTACGATTTTGGGGAAGCGTCAAAACAGAACAAAATGCGATGTTCAAAACAGGGGATTCGGAACATGAAGTTATCCGAAATTATAAATATTTCAGGCTGACCCCACCGGAGAATGGTAGATATTTGTTGAGAATTAAGCACCTAATTAGTCAAGCCATGAAAGCTATGTACCTTCTTAAGAAAAGAATATTAAATCTGAATTTGTCTGTTGACTGTCAGCTTAAACATTTTGATATGACAATAGTCCTAATTCTCACATACGCGGCTGAGATCTGGGTTTTGAAAGATTAGATATGATGGAACGGGTTCATATATGTGCTAAAAGTTAACAAATCCATCTCCATGTATATGTTTTTATGGTGAGCTTGGCAGAACCCCGCTACGCTTACAAATAGACAGGATAATGGTTGGCTATTGGGTAAATCTCAGTAATGGTAAACAAAGGAAACTATCTTATACTATGTGTCTGAGGCTATGGCAGGTCTAGGCAGAGGCAGATGGGTTAAGAGCATTTATAACGTCCTATCGGAAACAAGGGTTTCAATTTATTTGAGCTAATCAAAACATTCCTAACAAATGCTGGGTATATACAATATTTTAGGAAAGACTTCATGATCAGTTTATACAAACATGGGAATCATCAATTACTTACTCGACAAAAGCTGATTCAAATAGAATTTTTAAAACGGAATTCAAATTAGAACATTATATGTTAAAAGACCTGGTTAAATATAAAGCATATATAATAAAATTTCAAACACGTAATCACTTTTTAACTATAGAGAAGGAAAAGTGGGAAAATTTGCCGAGATATAAAAAGATTGTGTACACTTTGGATGCAAAACAGTGTGTGATGAATGTCATTATCTCCTTGGATGTACAGTAGCTATTTCAGAGAACAAAGAATGCAACTACTACCCAAACACTTCTATACGACATTAAATATACCAAAGTTTAAAGAGTTATTGTGTTCTAAGAAACTTGGTGTTTTAAGAAATGTATCTAAAGTGATTAATATTATTATATCAAAATTTTGTTAATTTTATATAATCTTTACTCAATGTGTTTATTGTTCTTTCTTTTTCTAATTTTAAGGAAGAGAAAAGTATGAATACCGTCCTAACTTTGTGCCCATCTTTGGATCGTATCCCATGTTTCTCGCGAACTCGCGCGCTTGTTTTGAGATCCTGATGTCATTAACTAAGTCAATACCTTTCGTCGACAGCGACAGTGAGTACTGATTAGGAAATATTCGATAAAATAAAATTTAAATAGTATTACAATTCAAATAAAGGAAAGCACAATAGAAATGTCCAATTTAACTAATGTCGTTTTTGCCTCAAGTTTGTGGCCCTGGAGCGAGTACTAACTGTTCAAGTCAGGGTCGCTGTTCACATGTTGGTTTCCTATCCTTTTTATTAGCGGGAAACCTAACACTTATTTTTGTGACGGCGAAGGCAACGCAAAAATTTGTTTTCCGTAATATGCACTTTTTAAACTATGTTAGGAAAAATGAATCAAATGGAAAACTATACAGAATGAAATTGTTCACTGAAATATTTAAACATAAGGGAAAAATCTTTGTTATTTAGTAAAATTAAAATATAAATCTTATAAAATTTCAATACATGTATAAATATGCTAATTTTATCGAAACTTTGAAAGAAAAAAAAGTGAAAAGTGCATCTTAGTTTTTTTCTTTGATATTTTTGTAATCATTCTTTTAATATAGTTCATATGTGTGTAAAAAAATTAAATACATTACAGATGCAAATATTAATAAAACAGGACATCATAAACGATCAAAGTATTTGTATTTTGTCACATTCCAATTTTACGTCACGTGGCATTTATTTCAGGTGCACGAACCATAGACGTACTTCCCGAAATAAACAAATATTGACGTTTGTAAAAAGGGTAACTAGCAAAGATTTTTGAGAGTTTATAAACATTTTTCAGCTATGAATAAATTAAGCAGATCTAGCTGAACACTTTAGCAGCGGGGGGGGGGGGGGGAACAGACCACTTTTTTGCGACCCTTTATTCAGCATATAGACGGTTCCTCCAAACTCTGAAAAATAAGCGTTTATTCCATAAACAGACGTTTCCTCAATCGAGAAAAAAAACCCACGCCGGTTGGTCACTGATTTTTTGGTCATCACCCGCCACCCCCACCCCACCCCGCTGCTCAACATTTAACCAAATATAAAATACTATCAATAATAATGGGAGAACCACACTCGGCTAGATTAGCTCGAGAGCGATTGCAGGTGATCAAAAAATATTTACCGGCTCGTGATTTAGTTAAGCAGCAACTACAATCACGTCAGGAATCTCAAGTGGAATTTGCTGAAGGTGCAGAACAATTGTTTAAACCGATTGTCGATCCAACGAAGAAAATCGTTACGGCAACTGAGTCAGCACAGCGAGCTCTTGAAACGCTACCTGTTGACATTGCTGACCATATTCAAGCGGCTCAACCACATCCACAACTACCACAACTACCGCCACCAACGATGCCACTACCAGCAACTAGACAGAGGGTTAAGATAATAGATAAATTTACGGCTGATGGTATCGATCTCATCAGGGATGTCAAGACAATTATCAGTATTGCCGCGTCTGGGTTTCACGAAAGAGAAAAATACGTAAAGCCAGAGTTCGTTAAAAATATGAAACGTAGCGATTGGATTAGGGATGTATATCGCGTCGCTACTGGTACTCCGGAAATTAGATCTGAGGAGGATAATATCAAGTTCAATAGGTTTGATAATGCCGTATACGAATATATAGAAAGAAAGCTAAAATTGATACCATCGCCACAAGAATCGCCAGTAATAACACCACTAACATCACCACGAGAATCACCACAACAAACACCATCACAATCACCACAAGAATCGCCACAACAACAACGAAAACACCCCCCTAAAAAATCAAAAAGCAGCGACCAGCAGAAACAGAGCAAAAGGAAGGAGGAAGAAGAATATTGGTCACCAGAAGAGGCATTTGACAGCTCAACTGGAAGTGGTTTAGGAGGTGACCTTACTTGCCCCAATAACGTCCTTGCCGATGTTAATCGGTTGGAAATGCTCATCGGAGGAAAACGAGCTGGCAATAATTCACATGAAATAATCAACGAGGTAGCTGATATTTGTAAACGATTATTTACTGGCGGCGTTATGGATATTAATGTATATCGATCCCTCATTAACGAAATTAGTGACGATTATTACAGTGACTAATTAGTGATAAAATCGATTAATAATAATATGATCGTACACACCCATAAACCGACCATGGTCATGGTGATAAATTCACGATTACCGGTATACAGAACAATCTACGGAAATGGATTAGGCGATGTTATCCAGGGATTATTTGGAAGGATAGCTCCAAAGGCGATACCGATAGCAAAACAACTAGGGATGAAGGCGATCGACGTCGTTCGTGAAAAGGCCATTAACGCTGTTGGTGACGTTGCTAGCAGGGCTTTTTCAGCGATCAAAGATAGACTAGCGAGATTAATACTTAAACAACCATCGGTTCGACCTCAACTAAAATTACCCAGCACCGAGGTGATGACAGCGAGTGTCAGTAAAATAATTAATCAGGCAGCCAATCAGAAACTAGAGGAATTAACCGGCGAAAAAGAAAAAAATATAACATCCAGTCTGATATCAGGAAGTGGTCTTCGTGTTAGACGATAACGATAATAATAAATAATGTTTAAACGAATATCCGACCCCGCGCTTGACATGGACGCGCCGATTTTAAAGGATGAATCCGTGCGCGATTATCGATATTATTCTTATGACGCGCGAGAGCCAAATCGGAGTGGAATGGTTGAACTACAGGTTCAAGATACAAGCAGATATTTCCTACCCGCCGAAGCGTTTATCGAGGTTGAAGGTGAAATTTTGCGAGATGATAATAATGCTGCGATGGACGATAATTACGGGCTAGGGTTTGTTAATAATGGTATCATGGCCCTGTTTGACAGCGCTATATACATGATCGATGGAAAAAATATCGAATCGATCCAGAAAGACGTCGACGTTGCCACGACAATATTGGGTCTCGCTAGATACAGCGGTGATTATTCAAGATCGGCTGGTCCATCAATGATGTTTGCCAAGGATACAGCTGATCATGCCGAGCATAGAAACGTAACACTAAATGTAGCTGGGGATGCAGTTACAGCGATGAACCCCAATATCAATTTAGGATTTGCATCAGACCAACATATTGGAAAGGTGATTTTATCGAAACTCTCGCTATGGATGCCAGTAATGAC
>JAECUM010050985.1:0-22808 GCA_016617855.1 Megalonaias nervosa | reverse complement strand
TTTTGTGTACCTGATTTAAATGAATCAAGTGCCGCTCAGTTAGAGCTAGTTTATTTGTCCCTCTCCCTACCAGATGTGTGCTTGATAATCATTGGTCTACCTTTTTAGACGTCGTCTGCTTCAGACATAAAATATGTTATATGTTATGAATTGTGATGTGCTGAATTCAAATATGACAATTAAAAGAATTGATTGGCTACTGTTTCCAAGATATTTAGGTTTTTAGATTTTACGTCTATTTATATTGTATAGATAGTAGAGTTTTAATCATTAATTGTAAACCTTGGTATTTACATGTGTTTATGGTTGCTTTACATGATAATATTTCACCTGTCCTGTTTATGCAACACTTTAAAAACAGCAAAAGGTGTTATACAAATAAAATGTATTATGAAACAAAAGGCAAAACACTATTATGTTATGCTTAGTCCTTATCTAGTGTCTACTCTGCGTTTCTTGGCTTGTCTCTTGTATTCATTAAATGGAGTATCTCTTGTGACTGTCCAGCAATAATCTGCAAGCAGTGATGGCTCCATTTGCTATGATAGCTTTTCTCCATTGTTGCAATGTGGTGGTGAGATCGCCGTGCTCTTCGCTCAGTGCTCCGCAGTTCGGTGGAAGAACATCTCGATGAGATTGCAACAAATGTATCTTTAGTGACATATTGCAACAAAGGCTTTAGCATGACTTGAGCTGGTTTTCCACCAAATTCCTGTAGTTGTCTGCCTTGTTGGTTCCGAGAAAATGCGTTGCCACTATCATGAAAGCTTTCCATGCTTTCTTTTGTCTTGCCACGCAGTGCACGGTCAAATGCATCATCTTGAAGAAGTTCACGAATCTATCGATTATCAAAGACACCTTCCTATATCTTAGCTTCAATTAACCTTGGAAATTATTCACGCAGGTACTTGCTGCTTCTGTTTTGTCCATGGCCTTGACAAAGTTCCTCATCAGACCCAGCTTGATGTAGGGTGGTAATTAAATCTTCATTGACTCAACAAGTGCTGGATGCTGAACATTTTTCCTCCCAGGCTCCAATGACTGTTGGAGTGGCCAATCACTTTTGATGTAGTAGGAATCCTCGCAGGACTATCCCATTCGAAGAGAAAAGAGCAATACTTTGTTTATCCTCTCTGCAGATAAATCACGAGAGCAAGGACTTTCATATCGCTACAAAACTGCCACGTATGTTGGTCATTGTTTATATACCTCAAAAGTTGTTTCATGTTTTCATAGGTTTCCATCATATAAACTTCTTCGATAAATCCATGAACAGTCTCCGCTCATCTGGATCACGTACGATGTCAAGGGCTGCCATCACACCATTGATGTTTTTGCAGGATACAAGACAAAGAATGGGACAAGATCCTTTTGACGGTCACGGAACATGGAAACCCTAACATCACCTGCCAGGAGATTCCTCTGCTGTTGTCTGGAGCCCAAAGGCTCTGCCTCACCCTTGGATATTTCCAAATCCCTTACAACGTTATTCAGCTCACCTTGTGTTATGAGGTGGGGTTTACAGGAGAATGGGAGAAAATGTGGGTCATGTGATATTGATGGTTCAGGACTAAAAGTTTTTTCCTCGTCCTCTTCTTCGTCTGACTCAAGTGAGAATGCTTCTGGTTCATGAGGAACCGGCAGTCCTTCTCCGTGAGGTACTGGGTGTATAGCTGATAGAATGTTTGGATAATGCACAGTCCACTGTTTCTTCTTTGACACACCTTTCCCAACTGGAGACACCTTGCATAAGTAACAATTTCGGATATGATCAGTTGGCCTTCTAAAAATCATTGGCACTGCAAAAGGCACAGGTTTTCATTTCCTGTTCAACCACTGGTGAAGATTTGTTGCACAAGTGTTGCAGCATATGTGTTGGGCCCACCTCTTGTCCTGAACTCCAATTTTGCAACCAAAATAAAGATGATGGGTTTTCTTAACCATAGTGGTTATACAGCACTTTTGTGATGCAAAAGTCTCTTCACCATAAACAATAGCAGAAGTTATCTGAATTGTTCTCACACGTTCTTGCATCTCTGCTCACTCTGTCTAAACAGAAATGTGTCCCTTTGCAAATCAAACACTGACGAATAAGAGAGCACGAGACTGTATGATTTCTAGAGCTGAAATAAGGCAATGTGTTCAGCAGAGCGAAGTAAGCTTAGTTATTTTTGCATCATCCGTGACTTCTAGGAATAACATGATGCAATTCATATCATGTATAACGCAATACCAGCTTCAGATTGCAGGATTCATTATTTGGCCTAAAAAGCAAGTACTGTCCAAACCCAGCGATAGATTTATTCATAGATCCAGCCAAAGATGTATTTTAGTCATTTCTGGTTTTAATTGAGATCCCTTCCCTTTATAACTCACTTATCCTCCGCCATTCCCATGTGAAGGGAAGAATATACTGACGCAGTATCATATCTTTAAAACGAGTCAACTTTGTCTACATTTATTTCGGAAGCATTTTGGATGTAGCCCAGTTGTAATCGCAGTTAGGTGAACAAATGTAACTGGATTTCTTATCTGCTAGTTCAACCGTTATATATCTTGAAATGCTATTAATACATAACGCGATGCAGAAACCCTGTTGAGCCTCTCTCCGTAATACTTCGATACATAGGCAAGCGTATATTTGCCCTTTCAGAGGCAGCCGCATAAACGTGTAAACGACAAAAAGTCCCTGTGTCCGCTGTGTCCCAGGTATATAAACTAACGGCAAATGTTTGCTTACGTAAATCAAGCAAGTGTCCATCCTGATCTGTCAGTGTAAATCTCACATGGGAAAGAATATTACTGTGACATCACAGAAACACCGGCTGCGCAAGTATGACATGATTAAGTCGCCCGGAGACAAACTCGGGGAAAAACTATACAAAATATAACCGTGATGGGCAACAATATTGCTATCAGTACCATCGACGACCGATGAAAACTTTCCATCGACGGTACCTCAAAGGAGTTCTACCGCTATAGGCGATATAATGTAAAGGATGCCAGGAGCTGCATTACGTCCATCGTTATCTTGAGAACCATCCACAGTTAGTTCCTTAGTCGCACCTGCTAGCCACCCGAACAGAGTTTTGATAGAAGATGGTCCAATGTCGACGCGGCACCCTTCGGTGAATATTTCAATCATGGAGCTTAATGTGGACTCATGAACGGTAATTGCGATTTTGCTGGACAGGCCGACCTTGAGTACGTGCAACGTACACAAGCATCTCTAAACATTACCCATTTGTTACTGCTACAACTGTCTTGCGATTATAGATAATATCTACGCAGGGAATATTTACATTCATAGGCTTGATAAAGTCTTTTTCATGACCATTTTACGCATCTGTTATCAGATTTTGTATTCATTTGCATGTAAGGTGTCATACAAGCTTGCTGAAGAAATC
The DNA here is from genome assembly GCA_016617855.1 of Megalonaias nervosa. Classification (NCBI taxonomy): domain Eukaryota; kingdom Metazoa; phylum Mollusca; class Bivalvia; order Unionida; family Unionidae; genus Megalonaias; species Megalonaias nervosa. Next base: position 19,401 of record JAECUM010050985.1, on the reverse strand, counting down.
CAAGTGTCCTATGCATTTTGATTACACGCATTCCTACTAGTAAATACAACTGCATATTTCGTCCCTGCGTTACATAATTGGTTTTAGTCCGAAGATATTGGACAATTTTGGTACATTTAGTAAACGTTAATAAGGTTTCGTCCACATTTCCACACTGTTAAGGTGACAACCACTCAAGGATTACCTCGAACGGTTTGGCTGCTTAGCGGATAATCGTTATGGTGATGATGAAGTTCTTCAGAGAATTATATAATAACTTATCCGTTGTCGCTTTATTGTCACACTCGTGTACGTGTTTCTATATGTACAAAGATAACGTTTCATCATTACGCAGCATAAAGATTGCTTGACAAAAGATAAATGATGTATGAATTCGAAACAGCGGGGTCATATCCGTTCAGGTTTGAATTATTGGCACGAACATAGCAGTGGCTTTCCATAGAAATCCGATAGCAGATACCTAGTTCTACTAACAAATGCTGGTCAGTATTGGTGGGTAATTCGAGCTCCACTTTAATATTTAACAGAAGAGCACTCAAAGACATTCTCTGTGGCGCAAAGTAGTGTGCACGTTCGAACTTGTACACCCGCATGGCGGTATCACAAATTGTTTCGAAGACATAATTGAGTAGTAACACGTCAGTGCGCAAATATAAATCGTGGTAGTCATCCATGTTTTAGCAACCAAACGCGGACCATACGGGGTTTGCAAGTTTCTAATCTGTTTCTGACATTACCTATCGAGATACTGAGTAAACTACCTCAGTCGGGGGTAAATGGGTTTCAATAAGCGTGTTCCAGTAGCTCATGAACTCATAAGGATAGATTCTGTTTCTAGTTATTAACGTCAAATTGTCAGTCTTATAATACCATATCTACTGGTGACTTGGAAGCTTTCTACGGCCAGGTTACTAGCAAATCTATCCAGCCATAAACTGCATCAAATCAATGAATTACAGTTGTACAGTTCTAACCGTCATTTGTATCCATATTGTTTATGTTCCTTAAATGCTGTTGCTACTACTTTCCTAGCCGTAAATGTTTTGTCGAGACAATTTACGAAACATGAGACGCAGCTAAATAAACAAAGAAAACGAGAAGTCAAGAGCGAAAGCAACCATTAAAAATGTGAGATGCCATGCAATTACTACAAATGGAGGACTAAGAAATTGAAGAGAACGACATTAAAGATGGCATTTACATAACAAGAGCTGCAAACAAAAAATCAAAAATGTTCAGAAGAAGTTTATTGCTAAACACAGTCCAAGTGCAGCTATAATATATTTTTCTCGTCTTAAAGAGGATTTTCTAATTAAACATTTTAAAAACACAAGCAACATTGTGCAGATAAAGCACACGTACACATCCTATTCACATCATTTGCTTCAGTCGATGCATTATGGCAGAAAGTTTATAGCAGAAAGAAACAGATGCGAATGCTGTATAATTATCAGAATGGAAAAAGGTACACAGGCCATCGGAAAGTCATTTAAATTGTTGGAAAGGATACAATCATGCAAATCATTAGGCATGAACTATTTGATTTGCGCAAATTCAAATAAAATAAAGCAGGCAAAAAATGAAGGCCCAAATGCTGTGATACGGTTGGCGAAACTTACAACGATGTGAAGAAAGTTGTTAAAGTTTTACTTTTGAATAGTTTACTACTTCTAGACGGATATGGATACGATGTTCAACTTATGACCAATGATGATTCGTGACAGCAAGACAAAAATATAGACGCTGAAATACAATGATAAGCAAAACCAGTTAATGGGTTTGAGTGAAATATTTACTGTACCAACTTACTATGCAAGAATGTTCTAAGAGCTGAATGGCAAGTTAAAGAAAAACCCCAGAGAGATAGCAAACTAGATAAAGAAAAAAAAATCTCTCTTTCTAATGAAAATCATTTGAAAACAATGATATGTTTCCTTGCATAATATGAGCTTCAAATATATTCCAGAGAACAAAATATTGCCTGTGCTTTTGTGTAAATAAAATCTTATTAAATTCTTGAAGGACTGCTGGAAAAAGAGCAAACAGTTCATGTCCAAGCTGACAACTGGAAAGAAATATGTTTTTGGATCAAGCATGATTGTTAAAATAACATGACAGCAAACTGGTTGACATGTGCTTATATACATTGACATGGGAACAATATGGACTAATTCTAGCCTCTTTCCCAAAGATATTTAAACGTGCATTTGATACGTTTTCAGTTTCTTCAAAAGTCGAACATCTCAGATGAATGTTATGTCATATGTAGCAGTTACAAAAATGATGTTAACAACATTATACATCTTGTGCATCACATACAAATCCAAAACAACATACTTTTAGGATGGCATTTGGAGTTTGATAAACATTTGTATATTAGAAGAGTTACTGGTACTGCTGATGAATGCTCATTTTATTTTACCCTGGACATAAACTTCTGACAAATGGTCAATTATAATGCAATTAAAGACATTTGTCGAAAGTTAACAAATTACCATATCTTATAAGACTACATTTTTAATGTTAATCAATATATTTTGCAGTGGGTGTTTAATGTTTAATAAAACAAATCAGATTGGGTATATGGAGTGGAATGGGTGGGGGTAGTTTAATTAAGTGGGCAATTGCTATCAATTGCTCGCCCCCTGTAAAAACGCATGCACATAGCACAAACTCGACAATTATCAATTGGTACTACAGTGATATAGAGTAATCCAGAATAGCATTCTGAGTTTAATATATTGCATGGAATGACATATAATAAAATAGTTCCTTAACATTTCCGGACGTTATAGCGGTTTTCCTTAGGATGGCGATGGTCATAATGCGAGTTTCACAGAATATAGATGTGACATTGACGCAGACTATCTTAAAATACACAGAAGCAAACATAAAATGCATTACTATCAAAAAGAGTTGCATCTAAGACTTTCAGGCTTACACAAATGTCATGCGTACATGAGTACTATTCCTATGCTTGACTGTGATCTTAAAATGTTCTATGAAATGAGCCTGTGGAATGTACGGTTTGAAGTAATTTTCAGATTGGATGGATGAAGTATTGCGACTTATGTTAATTCATTCTGCAAGTGTCTTATGAATTTTCATTGTGTTTTGTAGGGAAATAACAAACGTGTTAACTTTTACGTAAATTGTTTGTTTCACTTTTTTTCTTTGTTAAGACTTATAGAATTAACAGAAATTCTGGGAACGTCTTTGATCTGAATGTCTTTAAAACATTTCAGAGATTATTTTTTTTTTTACAAATATTTTAAAAATTTAAATTAACTTCCTTTAAGACATTTCATTGTCTCTGATAAAGATTTGTAACTTCAAGCATTTGAAAAATCGTTTGTGAAGCCAGCAAGGATCTGCAATGTATCTTTCGTTTAAATGGTGCACAAGATAGTTAAAAGATAATGCTAATGAACAAGCTGCTTCAATTGGCCAGACATTATCATCTTGCTGAAACTAAAGCAGTATTAACAAAGCAAGAGATAATGACACATTTGATTCAGTATTTCGTGAGAAATGGTTTGGATATTAGTGCTTTGGATTGGACTGGTAGGTCTCTATCTGGTTTTAGTAGGAAATAAACGGAATCAAAACTAATAAACCAGATGTAACTGGATTTAAGAAAGGTTGAGAATGGAAATGCAAATTCAGAGATTGGAACAGGAGAAGTTAAACGAATACGAATACAGATGGAGATAGGAAAAGAGAAGAGAGAAATGCAAATACAGTGAGGCGAGAAGCAATTTCAGGTGCAGAGAGAAAAAAGGGAAATGCAATATAGATTATGATAATTGGAAGTGGAAGTCGGAGCACTTTCCCCGCTTTAAACACAAGTTAATTTTCTGATGTGTTACGTGACAAGGCTTATACAAAGTAACAAAGAAAAGAATGAAGCCAACAAGCTTTGTATATTTAAACAGAATAATTTATTTCCCTAGAAAACACGGTAAAAATATAAAAAAGGACTTACAGTTTGTGAATATAATCCAAAAAATTAATCCTGGAATTTAAAAGTATAAGTCCTATCACTACAAAGTTTTAATTGAACCCAAGTTAGAATCCCGATGAAGTTCCAATATGGAAGGCAATGACGTCAGATGAGTTGTTGTACTGATGTCAACAGGTTCTCGTTGAATCACAATTTATAATGTTCCAGTTTAGAATTCCAGAATAAATTTCCCAAAAATGTCTTTGTCCAAGAATTTTGATGAAGAAAAGCACTTGTATGTTTTCTAGAGTGAATAAATTATTTTAAATAAAAAAAAAAAAACAGCTCAAACGGCGACAACAGTAAATACATGTGAACCCCAAAGATATTTTTACGACTTGCAAAATCTCTACAAGATGTCTGTTTTAACCCGCGAGTTTAGATCACATGATCGTTCACGTGGTCACTTAAATTGAACAACGCAGTGAGTGCACACAGCCAACAAACACGTATGCTATGGAAGAACTTAATTCTATTAAACGAATCTTAATATAAGATTCAATAAAATAAGTTGTTTTCAAAACTCGTGGGCTGAACATGACCTTGATATTAACCAATCATTTTCACTCAGTGTTTACAAAGTTTTGAATCAAGGTCGGAACTAGGTCAGCTAAGTATACAATTTAACAACACTACTGCGTTTTTATCAGGTCAAAACAGAAAACTGAATTTTCGGAAAAGAAGTCAAATCCAATGAACAACATCATAATTGCAATAACATGTAACGAAATAAAAATAAAATAAAAGACAATTTAAAACTAACACACAAGTAATTAAATTGAATATACGTAACAGGTGTTACCAGTAATATTAGGTTAGTACCCATTTTTACAAAAATAGAGGCAGATAAACACAGTCTTCACCTTGAGAAGCTTTTGAGGTTTTCTGGAAGTTTGAAATGACCAAGAAAGCATTGGACTTTATTATTACAAAGTGTAATTACTGGCTAAGCTCGTGACGTCTGCTCTTCGCAGTTGGTAAAACAGATCGTGGATTATGATATAGTTATGGAATATATCTTGGAGATTTGTGATTGGATACCTGGTCAATATCGGCAAATATTTAGTGACTGTGGATAAAGAAACTAGACAAATCCCTGTCGAATTTGCAAGAAATTAAGATCGGGTATTTTAGTTAGTGCTTAGGCAAGAGGGTTGATAAAGATTTCAATGACCCCAAACAGCTCATTAATTGAAGAGTTCACGAAATGCATCCATAGGGATGTCAAGACCTACCTTTATGAACAAAAGGAGGAAACTTTGAATAATGATGCTGGCACAACTGGTGAGTGTTCACTGAAACAGAAAGTTTCATTTGGCAATAGATCTTCGCGTCAGCAATTGCTTGGTAAGAAAAGCTTTTCAATCTCATACGTATACTTTCAAATATTAATGCAGAACAACTTTTAGAAATCAAACAACTGATAAGAATGATACTACATCTTAATCTTTTCCTACGTACAGTTATTGTATACGTAAAGGGCATTTAATTTTGTTCAATAGAAGTTGAAAAATAAGCAACCAAATAAAGACAAAGACACTTCAGATTCTCTTATTTCAAAGAGGGCCAGGCCACCACTTTGTATTAAAGCAATACATTTTGGGGGTCAAACTAACTTCAATCGGATTCTAATATGGAGATTTATGAACCATTCATGTCAGAAGATTATTGGTGACTGTTAATTTCGTGGTTAAACAATTTCAAACTGACAAGCCTTGTTTGGTTTAAAAGGTTGAACGTATTGACGGTGAAACGTCTGATTCGTATGTTGTGTGTTTGTAGTTACTATAGATAAGACATAAGACGAAAGGAAGTTTTAAGATTGATGCCTATCAATAAAGTGTTCCCTTACATTGTACATTTATTGGTAAGTGGTATTAATCACAATGATCCTCTTTTTATTATTCAGTCCCTCTAATCTGGTGAGTCCGACAAATGGTAATCGCTCATTGTCGCATAAAGAACAAGATCCTGAGGTCTTCTGTTTGTTTTAGAGGGCAAATTATATAACTGAAGCCACACAACTCGAGTTTATTACTTTGTGATAAATGGATAATTTATGAGAAAATGGATACCAACTGAGGTACCTGTTGGTGACGAGTGGTTAATGAACCCTTAAATTGTCGTTCCGATGTCAAATGGGAAGGAAATTCTACTCCACGAAACTTCATTGTCTTGCAATTTACGAGTCGATTTGACTTATTACAAGATCTTGAAACATTTTATCGGACAAAATTTAAAATGATAATAAGAAAATCCGTAGATCTTGTCACACTTGACAATTGTAGGAAAATCTAATTAGAAGATATAGAAGACCGAACTGCAACCTATTCCTACATTTGACGAAATATTTAGCAGCATAATGATAGACTGTGCAATCCTTTACCAGAGACAAATTTAAGTTAATCCTTTGAGAAATATTAAGACTAAAATATTGTATAAGCTTTGGTAAAGATTTTATAACACTTTCTGGTCGTCTCAAATCTGTCTATTGGATGAAGCGTCACTTTTATGCATGGGGTCTGAATTAAGCATCCAAGCATTTAAATCTTCTTCCTGACACCTTGAAAATGTAAAGATTTTGGAAAGATTTTATCAAGGTTTGAAGAATATTGTGTTGATAAAGGAAACAAATGGCATACAGATGTTCATTTGTTCTTGTTTGTTGTAAGGCTAGCGGTTCAGCAATCATTTGGTTAATCCACTGAAACTGGATTTTGGAAATACTGTCTGTGGACCATTGAAGGTATTAAAGAAATGAAGAGAAATTTCTATCAAATGAAGATTCAACGATTAAAGTTAATCTTCTTAATTATGTCTCTGATTTCAAGTATAAGTTATCAAAGACGTGTAAAGTAGCAAGAAATGATCTTCACATTACTCTGTTATAATTGAAATTAAGATATATGTCAGCAATACATAGGCAATGAGTTTTTAGCCTGGTGATAGAATCTTGGCTGTCGTGACCATACATCAAAATCCTCTTCGGCCTAAATTGTATGGTTCTTATACAACTAAGAGACAGTTAATGACATAAATTATATCCATAACACCCATGTGAGGCTGAAGTAGAAACAGCTTTGTCGTATAAATATATAAATGGTGTGTTTTGGTAGTTGTAGCTGTCCCACACAATGAGGATGTAAACGATGGAGTGTAATCTGAATATAGTGACTTTGGTTTAACCTAATCTCCGAAAACAGATATAGTAAAATCTTTGGTCCAGAAACTTTGACATATACAATCTAAAAACAAAGGAAAAGAGTGAACTCAGACAGCTATTATATTAATATAACAACTTGTGCCTTGGTAATCAAAGAAGACCCCAAAAATCTATCATGAAGTTGATATTGGAGATTCTATATCTGCAAGACGGCGTCATTATAGATTGAATCCTCTCAATCAGGAATGTTTGAAAAAGAAATTCATCATTTACAGGAGAATAATTTTTACAGAACCAAGTAAAAGTGACTAGAGTTGGAAATGCACAATATGTCACCACATTCGACCTTTTAAATGAATTCTAACAAATTCCATTCAAGGAAAGAGCGAAGGAAAGTTCGAGCTCTTCAACTCCTTATATACTTTACCAATATGAATTCATGCCCGTTGGAACGAAAATTATCCGTCAACATTCTAACGTTTAATGAACGTGATAATATATGGTATAGAGAGTGGCACGTAAATAGATGATGTCGTCTTCTACAAAATACTTGGAGATATCACTTTCCAAACATTCTGAAATTTATTTAATCGAATCAATAAAGTTAATAAAACAAATGAGGTAAATATGAGTTTTGCCATGCTTGTGTCACATTTTTAGGATACAATTATGGACAAAGTCAGGTTAATCCCTTGTAAAATGATGTCACTGAATTACAGGTGCTTTCTAGCAAAATGCAACTGATTGAAGTAAGAAATCCAAGTTTCATTAGTCTTATAAGTGTCAAAGATCTTTTGGCAAATTAAAGACCACCATTTGAAATGCACCAGTTCTTTTAGCTCCACGTTTCAGTCAATTGTAAAGAATATACGTTGATGCCATTAATGTGGGGCTTAATGGAGTATTGATTGATGAAGATTCAAAAAGTGGTTAAATTTTGTTTGTTTTTGTTTTCTAAACTACTAAAAAAGCAATATATGCCTTATTCCACAATTGAGAAAGAATGTTAGGCTCTGATATTGATTTTGTAACATTAGAAGTGTATATTAGTCGAGCTCTTTCGATTCAGTAATCACAACCCACCTGACTTTCATTAACCAAATGGAAGAACAAGAGATAATTGAGGCTGAATTTGTTGCTGCACGAATACAATATTGACCTTTGACACATCAGAAGAAAAGACAATCTGATTGCCGGTGTCCACTCAAGTGTATAGAAGTATTGTACAAATTTATGTTATGTGTATTTTTGTCATTCATAAGAAGGTTTGTTATGTTCTCAAAATAAAAAGTTCAATGCTCTCTTGGCCAGTTCATGTTTTCAGCAATTTTCTCAAAATGGGGAAAGCATTGATCTACATCATGTTCTTTAAAAAGGGGGTACTAACCTAATATTTATGGTAATGTAAACTGCTGCACTTATAACTTGTATGCAAAGTGTGTGTGCACCATTTGCAAGTTCTCTTTTAATTTCAGTTGCATTTATCTTTCTTCTCTCTTCATTTGCATCTCTCTTTCTTCTTTCCGCCTTGGCATTTAACTATTTTTTATCTCACTGTGCAGCTGTCTCTCTTCTCCTTTTCTCTTTATCAATTCATATTTATCTCTCTGACTCTCTCTCTGTCTCTCTGTCTCTCTCTATCTCTCTCTGTCTATGTCTCTCTCTCTTGTCTATTTGGTTATGGATTTATGTCATTTCTTTCCGAAGCCGAAGCGTTCTTAACTCTACTTTCATCTGTTTGTAACTGCAAATCTTTTAAGTACAGCTCAAAACCAGATATAGGCTTACTTATCCAACCCAAAGCAAGTTTATCCAGACATTTCTTTTTCACCAAATACTGAATCAAAGGATTCTTTATCTCTTGCTGCCCTAAAGAAACCTTCGTGCCAGAAAGATCATGTTTGGCAAACCTAAGGGACTCGTCCTCTTTTCAAATACTCTAACCCTACCTGGGTAGGATTTAAAACAAATTTTCTCGACTATATATGTGCCATTGTCAAAGGTTGCTGATTTCACAATACATTTCTCAAATATGGAAAAATTAAAATATTTACCAGAGACATCGAACATTCTGAAACAAACTCAATTTAAATTTCAAAAGCAACGTTAATTTCTCTGACGTATATTTTAAAAAAATTCATATCCCGGGCGAGCCCTCCAATTTCTATTACGACTTTATGGTCTTAAGCTAAGTAATAGAAAATGCAAAACCAACAAGTTTAGTACAATTCAACAAATGTGTGTGTGTGTGTGTGTGTGTGTGTGTTGTTATGTATATTTAATGTAATTGTTTCTTAGTTACTTATATATGAATTTTTTACTTACATGTTACTGTAACGTAGCATTGTATGTTGGTCTAAGCCGTGTCCAAAACTGAGTTCATTATTGCTTGACCCAAGTTGACTCTTTTATTGTCTTCATTTTAAACAACCAATAAACACCTTAATTTTGCTCTATATGTATGAGTTTAAAATCAATATTATCATTAATGCAAGAAGTAAATATGTTTATTTGGCTCATGGTTTTGGAATTTCCTAAGTGAATTATATGTTATCCAAGTTATTGTTTTGTAAATATCAGAATCATTCTAGAAGGTTATTTTCCATTAGGTGATGGGTTTTGTTTTACAAAATGCTAATCGAGACCTGAGGTCAAGTAGAGAACTATATGATCTTATAACTGTGAGGGTTTGGTCATTCGTGCTTTAAGTTTTAGTTGAATTAAGTTGTATGTTGCGACCAGTATTTTTTTTTAAATTTCGGGCTGGAATCTTTTTTCTTCAAATTATTGAATTGAAGTGATTATTTTCTCTGGAAACACTAAAGTGATCTGATACATTCTTGGATAAAGACTTTCACTGGAATTCATACTGAATTCAAACATGGAATTATAGTACTTTTATTCACAAAAGACTGCTGACACATGAACACTCTCTAAGCTATAAAAGACACGTCATAAAATTCAGTTTTGGGATTTCTTCGGGACTTGTACTGAGTTTTATTTCGGACTTTAAATTATTAGGACTTGTGTCTGTAATTCTTGGATTATTTTGGGATTTAATTCGCAATACCGTAAGTTCTTTTTTCTCATTTTCATTTTGTATTCTAGAAAAATAAATTATATTTGTTAAATTTTACCCAGCTTGTTGTCATTCACTATTTTTGTTACTTTTCTAAGATCACCGACTATATATATATATATATATATATATATATATATATATATATATATGTGTGTGTGTGTGTGTGTGTGTGTGTGTGTGGATAGATAGATATATATTTACTAAGTCTTCTCGAAGCATGGCACAAATATCATGCATAGAACTGAAAACGTACATACTGCAATATGATGAAAGATGACACAGAATCAAGAGTATGCAAGAAAGAAAAACTAGCTTGAAAGGTAACTGAACGTGAGAATATTTAGAAATAAACAGGATCATTACACTCTAGGTAAATCTTGTTTTGTATGTCTATTAACAAGGGAGATTTAGGTAGTGTGGTGGGTATTTTGCAAACGAATGTCATAGCTGCTTCGCTTCAGATAGAGTTTGAAAATAATAACTTTGGGAAAATTGAGATGGCTTTTGCAGTATGAGTGTTTGGTGGATATGATTTGCGACTGATTGGTACTTTTAGTAAACTTTAAATGTTTTGGGGTTTTGGATTCAACATTTTAAACCAATTTGAATGCTATACAAGGTTTTTCCATCACATGTTAAAACTTCGTGGTCTATGGTTGTTTACCTTGGTAAAATTGAGACTCTCTAATACCATATGGAGTGAGGAGTGAAATTACAAGTGATATGTCTCAGTTGATGTCATGCTGCTACAAATTCCAGCAAAGTTTCTTGGCCATTTTTTCTCGTAAAAAGTACAGACAGGAAATTATGTACCAAAAACAAATAATATTATTAATAAAAGTTGATTGGTGTAGTACTTAGTCTCATATAATGATACTAATCCTAGACGGAGTAATGCCAGGTCACTGAAAACATACAAAGGTTTTTTTTTAGTTCTTCTTCTTATTGTATATGTATGCTTTAATAAATGGGTACCTATCACTATTTTGCACATTTGAATATCCTACTGCTGAGTGAATATACATTGGAAAGTAATAATACATGGAATAATTCAATAACGTTACTATGTCCACACTGCAAATACAGTGTGAGCATCTTGAGTGTCTCGACTCTATATATACACTCCTATTGCAGCTAAAACCACCCATCAATCCCGATAAGGCTGCACATACAGTATCACACATCACACTGTAGACAAATACTTGTTAATGTATATACTTATTGTCACATGAAGATAATTTGATTAGATATTCAGACCCTTTGAGCAATCTAAACAAGCAAAAACCAATAAACCCAATAAAATGCATATTTTGACATTATTGGAATATACTTGTTTTAAAACGCATTTAAGAGTTACTTACAAAACTACATAATGTCAACAAATTAAAATCATTAATAATGAGTGCATGCAGAAATATGTGCATTGGTTAACTCTAACAAGCAATGTTGTTTTTACGTTTTTACGAATATTTGAACATTTATTACTATGAACATTTGTACTGGAGGGAGCAATTATTGTTTTTGTAAACACAAATTTAGTTGGTTAGGCTGCCTTATAACAGGTCCATGGGTGCTAAGGCACTGACCTGGGCATTGTACTCAGGAAGTGCCTAATTTGACTATACGTGTTGTGGAATTGGACAACGTTTTTCTGGTGGCTGATATTCTATGATCGATTGTGGTTGTGGTCCAATGCAATCAGAGTTATATACCACTACCACTACAACTACTACTACTACTACTACTACTACTGCTGCTACTACTACTACTACTACTACTAATAATAATAATAATAATAATAATAATTTAATACAGCGCATACTCATTAAAGGCTCTAAGCGCTTTACAATATTAGAGAACACATAAAAACATATACAACCACAAGATTACAAAAACAAAAACCATCAAATTACCACAAAAAAAACAAAAAAACATTCTGACAATTTCAAAGTAAATAACAATTATTAAGTCTTTAAATAAGTTCTTGTAGTCGAATCCAGTTATGAAGGAACATGTTATCTTTGCTGGCATGACGTTGTCCAGCTCTGGAGATTGATGGGTTACTCTATATTGATCCACGTAGCCGGACCCTTAATTTTGTTATACGATGTTGTAAAATAGGCTGTTGTTCCTCTCCAACTGGCTCCCCAGAAAATAATTTGGTATCGAACAGTTGTGTGCAAGCTGATAATGTATTCGTCCCTCAAATTATGCTTCTGAGGCTTTAGTGCTGCCTTTTTACTTCTGTCTATAATATGCTATGTATCCAAAGAATGACTAAAACATGCTTAAAAAAAAAAACATACCGACCACGGCGGGGGCTATACAGTAACATAAATGAGTTTTACATAGTACATAAAAAATTTGCAAATAAAGAAACACCGAAGCGTCATTATTGATACTTATGAAGTAGACGCTACAATATTCATTGTGAAACAATGTTACCCGAAAGAAAGACCCAAGGACGTTCTGTACAGGTGAAGTCAGTAAAGCAACGCTTATACAACTATGATGTGGACCGTAAAACAACATAATATAAAAACAGCCTATTACCTTTATTTATTGAGATGTAGTAGAAATTATACACCAATATTAAACGAGTTTCCTATATCACGCATCAGACCTGCGCTTATTAATAGGGTTATAGCAATGTGAGGGGACGCCATCACTATCCGCGCAGGTGTGTACCAAAGTCGTATAAGTGTGCGAATATGAACAAAATGAAAACGCTGAAAAATTACAAACTTTGTGGGCGATAATAGGAAAAACCCCAGAAATGTTGGAAATTTTAGATGGTGTATACTTCCCTTCGAAAATGAAACAACTGCAACTTGTTTTAAGGTAGAAAATTTCCTAAACTGCTTGTGTGGATTTTGAGAGGCCTATCAGTCTATAGAAAGCATGCTAATCGGCACGAGCGGAAGCAGTAAATCTTGATTTCAAGAAATTTTCTTCCATTCCTAGTATTTATTGGAGATTACCCTTTCTAACTACCACGTAGGAGGGCAGATAACTTTTAGCTTTTTAGCAAAAATGTTTTATTCTGGGAGTGCTGGATTTGCGAGGTTGTAGTAGTTCTCCGTGGGAGTTATGATCGAGTGTTTGAGGAAGAAATGCAAACACACAGCTTATGCTGCTTTGAGGGTGCAAACGTTTGAAGTAAAGCAGCTTCAAAGTGAGCATTAGTTTGGCTCTGATAGAAAGAACTCAATGGTATCATAGAATGGAAAGACCTAATTTTCCTTTGATATCAGTAATGTGGTGCATATAATTTGCATGACACCGTAACACTAGCTAGTATATGAAAAAGAGTTCGATAATGCTTATCAATAGTAACACCAATCTGCACATAATTGAAATAGAATATTCAGGCTAAATGCATCAAGCTAACATAGCAATAAAAAAAGACATGATTGAGATTTGTCCAAACATCAATCTTAGCGTAATAAACATTTACAAAATAGTGTTGAAACGTTTGAAGATATAGTAATGTGTTCATGTTTCCTGTGATATTAGCAGCCGATAATTGTTTCATTTTGAATATTCGTCAAATATGTTCATAAAGATCCATTGTACTAGGTCTGCTGATGGGACAGAAACATTAGAATTAATGTCTCGGTTTATTTGGAAATATGTCTAATCAAACGTAAAAACCCATTCAAAGACTCGTGTCAGGATGATTCGGTGGTTGACAAAATTAGTTCAGTGACACAAGATAGATCTACATTGACTGATCTCATTAGAACCTTTACATGTTCCCTGTTATGTCTTACTGCTCAAAAAAATTCTGTATCAATCTAAGAAATCGCCATTGATAAGGTAATGTAAGAACTTCAAATGTGTCAAGTTGTATATTATAAAACAAGTGTATTAAAATAAAACTAACAGTGAAGTTTCCGTTTCTACAAATCCTTTAAAAATAAATATCAAGTTCCAAAACAAAGTCTCAAAACGTATTTCCTTGTAATATCGTCAGGGAGTATGGGGTAGTTAACATGTTTAAGATTAACATTAATTTGTGTTTGCAAAATGATTGGTATGAAAGTGATTACGTAAGATAATATACATATAAGCCGAGAAAGTAGATAGCTTGAAAGCTTAGTAAATCAAAACATAGACTAATTTATATATAAAACAATTTTATCCAATGCGCATTTAATATATATGGTGCAGTCATTTATGTAACACTCAGTGTGACAATAATGCATGAAGAACAGCAATAGAAACTATTAATGTGACATTATAACACTGAGAACATCACCTACATTGGTTAGGATGATAAAATTGCGATTAGCAACATGAATGCACAAAGTATTGCAGCAGATGAGATTCGTCGGAGTCGGTGCAATGGAACGAAATAATTTTAAAACAGTTTGCTTTAGACATAAGGCTTTTAGGAGGTGTGTGCCACGAGATGTGGAGGAATTTAAATAAATAAGAATGTTATAAACCACGTAATTTGTTTCAAGTGATTTTTATATACAAATATACAAATATTGCGAATTTTACACCCAAATCGTAAAATTTCATACCAACAATTTTACGTTTAAAATTTAGGTATTAGTATGTTCCATTTAATATTAGAGCTACTCGTTATCAAAAGTAATCTTCATGACAATCAACACATACACATTTTAAAATTTGCCAGTTAATGGAGAAAGCAGATGGGGTAAAATATTAGCACGACAAAGTTGATGTAAGATTTTTTCCTTTCCAGTCACACTAGCTCCCGTCCCATATCAACTCTGCACAACCATAACTTATTCCAAAACGTGCAATTTTCAACATCTTAAGAGAACATATATTGACCAAAATGTGTTATATTTGATATACAGGGATGTGACTACCTTTGCCATATAATACGTTGACGGAGAATGAACGTATCATTACCCACAAAGTCACTCACTGCGAAATTTTCGTTAACAACGTCAGTGCTGAGCTTGGAAAATATGGCGAAGTGCTCATGCAAACTGCTATTTTTCTGAACCAGAACCGTTCTGTTATGGATACTACCTGAACTAATACATTCTTGCCACTAGTCTAAATAACAAAAGAGACAAAAATGGGATACAGTAGTAGTAGAAAATGGGGTACTGGCTCACCTAGCTCTACGAGCTAGGTGAGGAGTTCATCCCATTGAATCTACTACTTTGTTATGGGGTTTCTAGCTCACCTTTTTTCCTGAGAGGGTTCTGGCTCACTATGCTCCCGAGAGAGATGTCTCACTGACTATTGAAATCTTACTTCATGCGATAATGTCCATGTACGGGTGTGTGAATACCATCGTTGGAGTAGCGTTTATCGTCGATGGAGCATAGCCCTTTTTTGTTGATGAGCATGGTGGTAAGATGGTGTCGTTGTGATCAGACAGTTCTCATGGAGTAGTAACGTAGATGTCCCTGTAATTACTGTCTGTAATGACAGATAGTGGCAATGCGACCGATGACAGATTTTGTATCCTCCTTTAGCATTCTTCTTGATTGTATCATCATTGATCGTGATGCAATACATTTCGGCTCTAATGCCTATGAATTCTGTGACGGGTATTCCACAAGTTTCATCTTTGAACTTTCCAAGTTTCTTTTTATTATCTTTGCGGTGAAATGGGCTTGTTTCTAGATAATCGCTAAGATCAAAGAGATCTCGATGCTGATAGAGTTCTACGTAGACGTCGTCAATACGAATTTCATAGATGAGTGAATCTGTATCAGTCATGAGCACTGTGGTTTGATGTCCATAGTGTATTTTTATGAAGTCGAAATGAAACTAGAGCATGAGCACGATTGTCGTTTTTGGAGGAACTTTTCTCGTGTGATCCAGTGAAAGTCACCAATGGGAAATGGCTGAAGAGGATGTAGGTGGAAAGTTTAGATGGATCGTAGTGTTTTATGTATTTCTTGTTGGCCAAGGCGTGTTTTTGGTTGATGACGCTGATTCCTCCTCGAATCATGCTCTCAGAGAACATGAGCATGCCTGGATATTTGAAGAGTTCAAGCTGCACTTGATTTGTATTGAGAAGTGCATCCCAGGAGAGACATGGTGATAACAAATACCAGAATGGATCAAGTTGATAATGATCTAGACGCATGTGACTGAAATTCTCGAAGACATCCATGAGTAGAAGTATATCCGTTTTCAGGTACAGATCGTGATAATCGCCGAGAGTATGACATCAGAGGTCGGTCAATATCTTGCTGGCGTACTGGCATTTTTCCTCAGTGATGTGCTAGATGCGTAAGTGAGAATAGAAGGCAACCAGAGCAGGTAATGAGGCTTCGTCGAATCTGGATTCATCGATTTACTCGTAAGGATATGCTCCTTTTCTCTGCAGGAGAGGTGTATGAGCTCCAAATCCTATTTCTAGATGCATGAACTTAGGGCATGTTTCACCGAATTCTTCTAGCGACGACTTCATAAACTGGAATGAATCGATGAAACGAAATCGACCAATAAAAAACAGAATGCATTTTTCGAAATTGTTGGGGATACATTTAATTGGACAGGAACCCACTTCGGCGAGAAGTGTCTTGACTCGTGGATGGCTAAGTGCTGCGATGATGAAGTGTCCATCTTATCTTCGTAGATTATTAGCGATGACTGGAGGGGTGTTTTGGATCTTTGAAGCGTAGATTATAATCGGCATAAACAGCTCATCGACAGTTACCTGTGACATGACAATGATCTCTGACTTGTTTATCATGAGATTTAAAGCACTCTTTGCAGATGTGGCATTGCTGTGATGAGGTGGGCTGTCTTAGCTGTGAGGAGGTGAGTAGAGTGAGTAGAGTTGGATTTTTTCGGAGTTCGCTGATGCGTGTCCATTCAGTGTCGAGTTGCCAAAGAACCAGATGACACAATGCTCACCTCATTGCTGCTGATACGACGATGACAAACGGTCATCGACAGAACGGCAGGTTTAATTGCCGATCGCTCATGGAACGTGTTTATGCTCTATTCGAGTAAAAGATTGGATTGGATGAGGAGAAGGTCCTTGTACTATTTCAAGGATCGCTTCCGAATCAAGGGCGATGTAAAACGTGTGCGCGTATTTTTTGTGGTGGTGTTTGAACTGTAGTGTTGCATCGGGTGGCTTCTGAACGGCTTGTAGTTCTTGACAGTATCCTGACGAGATGTGATCGTGAAGTCGCTGTAATGGAGGAAAGCACTGCAAACATCGCTAGCAGAGATAATCATGATTTTTATGCTGCGTGTATTGAGATCGACGCAACCGGCTAAAGTCATTGAACTACACGAAATGGTGATGGTGACACAGTAAATTGATGCTGCATGGTGAGGCTGTGGGAAAGATTAGCAGTGGAAAGACCACAAACTGCAAGTTGTCTACTCACGATGCTGTTTATGAGAATATCTTCCGCTGAAGGATATGCAGTAAAATACCCGTTAGGCACCTCATACAGTCCCGATGATGCAAGTCGAAATTACAACCCGATTTTAGGTATGGTGATGCTTTCGAGATAACGATACGCTGCAGCGACAAATTCCACAATGATTTTTCCACGATGATGGTACTCATACATGTAGAACAGAGCTTCTAGGTATTTTTGAGCATCAAATGGCTCAGCACGTGCTTCATCGTCGATTCCTCCACCAGCAGATCGTTTATCAAGTACCATCACTGCCATAGTCGTGTCCACCTCTTAACATTCCATTCCATAGCGTCAACCAGTGGTCGATTGCAGCGAATGAGCTATCGTGACACCACTTTGTCCATGCAGTCATGATCATTTTTGTGTGCCTAGTCGTCTTCTTTTCAACCAAATCATCGTCGAATGACATAGCCTGATGGCGTCTACGAGATCTGGGTGTAAATCTTGAATGATATCTTGGAGGAGAGCCTCGATGGTTTTGACTAACCGTGCTCACTCTCTATCATTACAAAATTTAAAGACCGTCCAGTATCGATCGATGGCCTCTCTGAGCTACTCTTGCCGCTTGTGTCCTACAGACAGATGAGACTGTTTCAAGTTGTGATGCTTCCATCGTTCGTGTGACGTTTCCAATGAGGATTTACCCGCACTTCTTCGTTCAGCACTCCGTGTATTCCCATGGTCTGCTTGAGCATATGCTGACCATTGTTAGCGTAAGACGCATCCTGTCTGTAAGTATCGTAGAACAGCAACTGGTACAGCTCCGCAGTGATGCGCACGATTTCAGCATGATCTATATTAAATCGTCCAAAGTAAGTATTTGAAAATAACTCAAGCCATGATTGGTGGGTTCTGCAGTCAGACCAACAAATTTAGAAACGATGCACTTGGTGTCGGTGATCGTCGTCGTGGACTCTCGTAGATTATTTCCGATCGTCGTAGTTCCATTATACAACACATTAGTAGTGGCATCAGATTTATGCCATCAATTCTCCATGTAAGCGCACGCTGTGTTCCTATCACACGTCCACGCATCTAAAATTCCCAGATCGAGACTGGCATGGGAAGTTGCACCTACATCCAAAAATTAGATTAGAAGTCACTCCGGCCGTCGACCACTCGTTTGCGGTATTAGTTGCGACTAAGTGAATAGCGTACAGGAGATAAGACATGTGAGAGGCATCATATTCTGAGGGGAATGTGACCATTGCTATATTTGAAGCGTCGTTTATCCACATACTGTTTGGGAGTGGTCTCTGTGTCGAGTCGGGAGGATAGTTAGTGATCGTCAATCGTGCTCCCGCAGCCAAACAAACAATACCCGTAGTGATAACTCCGCTTTTGTTGACTGCATAACTTTTCACATTTCCATAACTCGCCGCGGTATAGTCGCTCGACGGAGTCGTCGTGGGAAGACCCTTAATGGTGTTTCGTGATTGTTCCTGTAATGGTTCCTCCTGTCGTGGCTAATTTAGTGCCTCCAAATGGGTTGAGCTGGGAATAAGAAATCGCTTGAGTGTTATCGGTGATGGGCCATGTGGTAGGAAGTCCATACAGCTTCTGGTTTTGCTTCGTTGTTGTTCTGTACAGAATAATTTGAATATCATTGACATCCATCAAATCGTAGTAACTGGAGTTATTGATGCGAAATCCTTCTACCGTTTGAACTGTGATGGGTGTGTAATTTCCACTAGCATCTCTTTGGATCCAAATGGAACGATCTGAAGTTCCAAAGTGAGACACTATAGACGCTCTCGTGTCGAGT
>JAECUM010050984.1:0-19109 GCA_016617855.1 Megalonaias nervosa | reverse complement strand
GAAGAATATAAATTTGTAGCTTATGTTCATTTTTGTTTAAGAGTTTAAAATGCTATATAGATACGGTTTCAACTGAACGTACTGTTTTCGTAGGAACGTGCGTGAAACAAAACTTCATCCTCAGTACCGAAGGAATCAACACGTCTCGGCTTTCGTCCATTAAGCAACGATATATTTTTTACTGGATCTTTCACAATGTTCTCTGTAAAAGTTGGGATTCTTGCTTTTGCTTCTCCAGACAGGCAAAAAAATTCCAGTTGCCACTTTTCTATATTCTATGAAATTAAATATTTCTGTTATATTAATATATAGCTTTCATACACCTTCCTGACTGTTCATATGCGAAAGGTAACGGATGGTGAAGAATGGTGAGCAGGATAGAAGAACAGTTATCTGGTTGTAAACATGGAGAAAACCATTAGGTCTTCTGCAACGAATGTGCTAACTTTAACGAGTGATTTTTTTAGCATATTTTTATGAAACATGACAGTTATGCAGCCAAAAGTTACAAGGTGACCCACTAGGTTCGATAAATTTTTGTCCCACTACCAATCTATATTTGAAGCAAATGTTACTGGGTAAACATGCATAGCTACCTGGACGATCATACCAGGCAGCAGTTCATACCTGTTGTGCACCACAGATGACTGACAATACGCAACGCCCTGCCCAGAGGTTAATTTCAACGTACGGGGTACAGCTTTGTAACTACATAAAGAATTCATTTGACAAAATATATTAGATTTTTAGTGCATTGATTTATTCGTAACACATGATCTTTATTGCTGTTATTCTCTGCAAGGAACAGTGTTGCCTACGCTTCGTCAGTGCTGTTATTTTGAACATTTAAAAATACATCAACTATAAGCCGTTCCATACAGATGTTAAATCCGTTTCAAACACATATACACACCACATAAAATCCATTCAGTCCACATATTCTGAATCGCACTATCAAACTGGCGCTATATTAGGGGCTTTTCGTTATTTGTGTCGATATTCTGAGATGCACTGAATCGAAGTCTATAAGCAAAACCATATGGAAAAAAAGCTGAAAAGACGGGCATTTAATGAATGCAAACCTAGAACCGTGTTTTGTTCCTAACCCGGAAGGAACAAAACACGTATGTAGTTTTCTGTGTCTATAATATCACTTGCATCAATGCAGTATCTCTTCTTGCATTTTCAACTGTAAATATTTTCGAACATTTAACGGAAAACAATTGGCGAGCGCGGCACAGTTAAATACATATATATTTATAAGAATTTATAACAAAGTGCAATAAGCTGTCAGTCGGCATCTAAAGGACTACGTAGTTTTACATCCTTTTGAATAGGCCATACTTTCTGCAGCTAAAAATCGAGTTTCTTAAGCAAACGGTTGGGCTCGACAGGGTGAGAACATGTCACGCATGAGCTTTGATTTAGCATACAGTTGGAGAACTTCTACCTGCCCATGTACAAGTGTGAATTAACCACTAATTATCGATTTATCCGATGGTGCAAAGAAGTAGTAGCTCTTTGCTGCAGCCAGTAGACAGTGTTAGATAATCAATCAGGTATCCAGCATTTGTCGCCTGGCAAACGCACTTCACGCATCTCGTTTCAATCAAGTAGCATCATTTTCCATCGGGTGGTGATCAAAGTCAACCGGCCAATTAACTCCAGCAAGGAGCAACTTTCCTCGATGGCAACTACTTTCAAACTGAGGCTAAGTGCAACCTGTTCCCTTTCTTGCCGTAAGATCATATCAGTTTTCTTAGCAAATATTATACCCAGTAATGGATGCCGAAGAGAAGATGTCTTCGTGATGCGACGAAATGTATCGTGCTGAGGAAAGCAGAGTACAGTGCCTTGTCCCGGGATACATCACGGCAGCCGAGCCGGACTGATATGATGGCAGTATTTGAATCCGCATCCTTGTGGTCGCGAGACCTACATACTAATCACAGTACCACGAGGGAAAATTCGACTGAGATAAACAAGTGCTGCAATTTCAACGGTATTATATCCACGGTCCATTCCTTTCTGTGAAAACCTTGTTACAGTAAAGTTACGATTTTAACCCTTTTCCGCCATGGAAAAGTTGTTTGGTTTGTTTTAGTTTTAAAACTTTCACTCGCAATACTAGTAGTATTGATAATTTGAGGTTCCTTCTTCAGAGACACCTATACCCCCCAAAACGTTATACGTTAACATTTTTGTCAGCAGCTGTTTTTAGTTTAAAATGATGACTTTCATATGATAAGACTTTTCTAACATATTTCTGACAAAATTTGTTTTGCTGGGGTAGGGGTGTCTCTGAGAAAGGAACAACTCAATTACCAATATTACTTTACAGCCCTATACTATAAAGTTTAGACAAAATTAATTAGAGATTGAAAATATTATATATAATGTCATTCTTTCAATCAAAGAGACATGTTGGATTTGATCTGACAAATAAATTTTATAAGAGATTTAATTCTATCAAATCAGCCTCAAGTTATACTGGTATAAAAACTAAAATAATAAGCGATTGTATTAAAAAAGTTGGATATCATATATCACCAAAATATGGGTCAGTATGGTTATTCGCGACTGAAAATGATAAGAGAATAACGGGTTGGGCAGATGATGTGATGACATTTATTGACAATATGGTTGATATTTTATTTGATAATGATATTACTAAAGCTATACAAAATTAAACATCTACAGTTGTAACCCATATTTTATGATAATCTTTTTCATATCTGCTGACTCTCATTGGCAGAATATCTGTTAACATACTGTCAATTATACGGAACTCGCGTATTAAATCGTCCATATCATATTTTATACCCCGCAAATAAGATCGTATCTGATCAAGTAATTTTTTATAGGTGATACTTGCTGTTTTACAAGCATTTTTTTTAGTCGCAAGACGAGGCTCGATTTTTTTTACACGCTGTTGCAAGAGAAACACCGACACCAGATATTATTAACAAAAACGGATTTAATGATGCTTCACTTGAAATTATACCAGAGTTAGTCATTAACAGTGGCAAATATGATATCACTCGAAGTGTTCTGTTATAGTATTTGTAACATTTTTTTACACACCAAAGTTTTTTTATGATAATATTTGTAATATTGCATTAGAGCGTCCACATCTTGTTTTGGAATTTTTTCTGAAATATGATTGAAATCAACTATATGTTTTTTCATTTATATAATATATGTTTACAGATTTTTATTCTGTAAGTAAATCAGAAAAATCAGCTACAAATTCTATACACCAATAATAATGTACAGGGGGTATTTCCTTTGATCGTAACGTAAATGTTTCTTTGATGTTCTTTCTTAGCAACCTCAATAGAGGATTAAAATATACATTCGGTGATGATGAAGTAGCCGCATTAATTTCCAAACTGTACATGGATAGTCTGTATAACCCAGTTACTTCTGCGGTATAATCGAGAGTGTTATGTTGCAATGTCCATGTTTTTAATCCTGATGCTGCTGTGTACACGATATTTTTAATTTGTCCGTGTGGAATTTTAGTAAGTAACTCTGTTACTAGATTCGTTTTTTCAATAATACCAGGAATTCCGCTAACAATATCGTTTAGTTTTGTGTTAATGTCAGCGAGTTTAATATCTACAACCGCTGGACTTCGAAGAAATTCATTAATAGATTTGTTTATATTTCTACGAAAATTTAAGAACGTTTGTATGTGATTAGTAAAATTAGTATTTAGTGTAGTCATTTCATTATTGATTGTAGCTAACGAAGTTGTCATAGGAATTTCCTTATCCTCTACATATTTCTTTGTTGCTGCGTCAAAATCTGTTTCTGGTGTTCTGAGATTATTAATACCATTATTGTTCATGTTGAGAAATGCGCGCATTATACCACCGTTGACTAACACATGTTTAGATTCTTGATCATCGACGTATATTTTTGTTGCTGCGTCTGATTCTGCGGCTGGGTTTCCAACGTCTATAGTTTTTTTTCCTGACATATTGATGTTACCTGTAACTGTCCCACCTATTTTATCAAGTTTATTATCATCAACATACTTTAACTGCAAATAACTTACCGCTTGAGTTTGATTTAAGTTTGCTGGTGGATACCCGGTCTCTAAATTTATAATTTTTTTCCCTGACATATCTAAGTTACCGCTTAAAGTTCCACCAGATTTATCTAGTTTATTATTGTCGACCAATTTAAGTTGTGCATAACTAACAGCTTGTGTATTAACGACATTTATTGGCGGATAATCTGTTTCTAACTCTAGTACTCGTTGATTTGACATAAACAGATTTCCCGTCATTGTGTCGCCGGATTTTTTTAGATAGCCTGATAAATCAACCTTACCATCTGTTATTGTTGTACTTTCAGCTGATGAATCTCCTACTAATGTTCCAAATTTTGAATAAAAACTCATTATTTATTTATCGTTTGACAAAAATTATATAGCATAAAATTATATAATAGTAATGGCAAAATCGTCGATATTAAATTTTGATACAGAACGTTTGGTGAAACATAAACATAACAATGAACTTCCAGATTGTCATTATCTTATTGTTGGAAGAACTGGATCGGGGAAAACAAACTTGCTTATGAATTTACTTTTAGGAGATAATTTTAACTACGATCGCGTTTATATTTTTTTACGATTAACCCACAGCAAGATAAATACGAGCTACTTAACAATTATAATAACAAACTTCGTGATGATCTTGAGGCTGGTGAAGATTTTTTTTTATTATCAAACAACCAGAAGAACTTCTTCCAGTTAATCAACTTGATTCGACTGAACACATGATAGTTGTTTTTGATGATATTCCGCTAAACAACGAAGAAATGAATAAAATAAGATCATATTTTTCACTGTCGCGAAATAAAAAATGTAATTCTATTTATCTCGCTCAGGGTTTTTATAATGTTGATAGATTTATTAGGCGAAATACTGGTTGTTTTATATTATTTCCAGGACTTGACAATGTTGACGTTAGAAATATCGCGAACGAGCAATGTGGCGATGTAACAAAAGATAAATTTATTGAATTATATCATAAAGCAACAGCAAATAAATATGACTTTTTTTTGTTTGATAAACTAACAAATGATACGAGTAAAATGTTTCGATGTTGTATTGAAAAATATCTACAGTATTTTTTATACAAAATAGTATATAATTAATGGAAAGACAAGCAAAGTACAGAAACATATAGAAAATCTAAAAAAAAGCTTGCGCAATCTCAGGCAAAATTTAAGCAGCAAGTACAGCAAGCACGACGTGGACAAGTGGTTGCAGCAGAAACAACAGCCGCCGCTCTCAAACCAATTACTGAAGCTTTATTTGGAAAACAACCTGAAACTAAACCATTATCAGAAGAAGAACTTAAGCGACTACAGGAAAAAGGTTTACTCGGACTAGTTAAAGAACAACAAGAAACTGCTGCTGGAAGAATTATTGCTAGATCTGATGCGGAGAGAAAAAGATTAGCTGAGTTACTTGTAGCAAATATCGCTGATCCTGCTGCAAGACAAGCTGAACTAGGAAGGTTGTTTAATAATCCACTGGAACTTCAACGAAGATTAGCAGAAGCAGCAGTAGTTGAACCGATTGAAAGAAGGTTAGAACAAAAAATGAAAAAATCAGAAGAAATGTTAGAGGATATTCTTGCTAGAGAAAGATTTGAAAAGAGAAGAACTTAGAAGAGAGAGGGAAACTATAGAAGAAAAAAGAAGATTTGACCATGATTTAGAAAATGTAGATAGCAAAATAAGAGATAATGAATATGAAGATTTTAATAAAAAATATAACTTTAAGAATGTAAGAATACATCAAGTTGGAAAAGATGAATTTAAAGCTGACGAAAACATTGCAAATATAAAAGAAATAAAAAAATAGGGTGATGAGCATCTCAGCAAAGTAGTTTTAGAAAATAAAAATTATTATGACGACATTAAATTATATCGACATGGAATTATCGCTGATCTTTATATTAAGGCTATTAATAATATAAGAAATAAACAATACCGTAGTGATAGTCACCTTAGCAGCTTAATTAATGAAGCAAAATTATTAGATGAAAGACCAGAAGAATCGGCATATACACTACCAGCTCCTATAATGACCGAAGAAGATTTAATAAGTTCAGAACGTTAATATAAAATAAATCGTGATGAATATAAAGACAAAGCAAAAGAAGAAATAACATCAGAAGAATATTCTAATTTTATAGAAAAAAAATGACATTTCTGACGTTGATAATATGCATAATTGGGAAAAAGATAAATACGATAATCTCATTAAAAAATTAACTGATATCATAACAAAAAATGTAGGAGCTTACGGAGAAATTGACACAGCTCCAATGGTAAATATTGAAGAACGTTTTGAAAAAGCTGGAGATGCTGTTATTGCTAATGTTTTTAAAAATACTTCATCAAAATTTAGAGATAAAAAATATGCTGAAAAAGGGTACACTTTTGAAAAATTATTTAAATATTATGATGATGATCGATTAAAAAAACTCTTAGAAAAAAGAGGAACTGGAGCTAGAATATTTTCATCAGTTACTGAAATGATAGGCAGATTAATGCTATTGATATCATCAAAAGAAGCTGGAAATGTTGGTGCTGAAATTGACAATGAAATTATTGACATACTTGATAATTTGAGATCAGAAAATTTATTAACATCTGACGAATACAGAACTTTACATCACGATTTGATATAATCGCGGCGATTTAATTTTATGAATTTGTGTAACAATTTTATATAAAAAGTGTCAGCAACATTATTACTAGACTCTAGCCAATCTAATAAAGATAGCGCAAATTTTTCTGTAAAGTATATTCCGCCAATGGAACTAGATCGTGAGAAACAATATGAAATTGGACTAATTTCCTGCACTTGTTGGCATGCTATGGCTAATGTAAAAACTGGAGTAAACGATGAATTTACATTTACTGTTCCTATAAGCACTTCCCCATTTGTCACGTGGAAAACAATTAAATTCCACAAGGAGCTTATAATGTCACTGATCTAAATAAAATAATAAAAGAACTTATAACAAAAAATAAAGGTATAGCTGATAATTTTGAGCTTACACCAAATTATAATACGTTACGCGCAAGAATGAAATTAAAAGATATAACAGTTAGTCTTGTATCGCAAACAAGTATCGCACCACTGATAGGATTTTATAATTATGTATATCCTGCTCTTAATCGTGATAATTCCGAAACGTATGACGGCCAACTACCAGTAAATATAACTGATGTAAACGCAATATTGGTAAATTGTTCTATCGACTCTGGATCTTATTCAGCTAAAGGTAGTAAAGGACAAAAAATATACAGTTTTTCACCAGAAGTTCCGCCGGAATCTCTTATGCAAATTAGTCCACGTCAGGTTATTTATTATCCGTTAAACGTTAAAAATCAAATAACAGAAGTAAATATGCAGTTGACAGATCAGTCTGGAAGACAGTTAGATCTTAATAATGAAATTGTTACTTAATATTTACACCTACACGAACAGTAAACATATTTTCTGAAAGATTTGGAAGTAAAATTATGCAACCTCAGATATAATGAAACAGAGAAAAAAAAAGTTTATCGAAGAAAAATAGTAGGAGGATTTTTGGGAAATATATTTGCTAAAATTATAGAAAATGCTCCAGGAATAGCTCATAAAGTTGCACCAGTTGCATTTGACGCATCAAAAGCTTTTGCAACTGGAGCTGCATCTGCTGCTGGAACTGCCGTGGGGCAAAAAATAGCTGATAAAATAAAAGGCGATCCACAACGTGGTTTATCGACAATCAAACAAGCTATTTCAGAAATCGCACCAAAAAAAGAAACTCAACGAGCAATGATAACAACGACAAAAAAACTTTTATCATCACGAGGAGAACAAATTATACAAAAATTAATATCTAAAGTAACAACACCGCAATAATTTTGTATAACCTAATAAATAAAAAAATGTCTGTAAAAAATTATTTCGATTTAGCAGAAATTTTTGACACAGACGACACAGTAACAGAATTCGAATACGTTGAATATCTCGATGAAAATTCTAACGAACCTAATAAAGCTGGCGTCAGAACATTTAATACTCGAGACGAGGACGTATTTTTACTTCCTCATAAAGCAATGTTGGAAGTTCGTGGCCAGATTATGACAGCACCTGCCGCAATTGCAGCTGGAACAGAAGTAGCTCTTATAAATGATGCTTGGTGTTTATTTAAAAGTGCTCGATATCAGCTGGTCAATCAATCTATCGACGATATTTCAAATCACTTACAAGTTGCAAGTACAATCTTAAATATTATTTCATTTTCCGATGATTACTCCAAATCAACTACAACTAATAATATGTAGTTTAAAGATACTGGAAGTGGTGGGTCTGGTTTTATGGCATCGTCTGAGTTTTCAACCGGAGGTCCACCTATTTTAATGACCGGAGCTAATGTCGCTGCAGATGTCGTAATTGTAAGAGATTTTCTTATTAATAATGCTGCTGCGCTAGGTATAGTCGAACTAGGTGCAGCCGCTGGTGATGTAGCTACAAGAGTTTCACTTACTGCTGCTTGCAATAATCTTGGTATAACACCACCAGGTGCAGCTGCAAGCGGCACTGAAATGTTAAATTTAATCAATAACTCATTTCCTATTGTCAGAAAAAATATACGTTACAATGAAGGTTATACTAGGAGAAAGGCACTTGAAGCAGGATCACATCAAATTACAATGATGCTGCCGTTAAGTACAGTATTTGGCTTTTGCAGGGACTATAATAAAGTATTTCGTGGAGTTAAACATACTCTTATTTTAGATCCATCAGAACAAAACGACTGCCTGTTTAGGTCAGGTGGAACCGATGTACAATTTGTCATAAACAAACTTGCACTATGGATGCCAAGAATAACTCCGTCTATCACTAAAATGGCGGAATTAAATGATATGCTGCAAAAACACACAAACAGAATTTATTTTCAGCAACATAGAATATATCAAACAGCAGTTCCGAATACCACCGACTACACATGGCGAGTCACAACGACACCAAGTGAACAAAAACCACGGCAATTATTTGTTGTATTTCAGAGACAAGCGCGACGTGGTAACCAACAACAAAATAATGCGATATTTGATAGCGCTGATGTTAGACGAATATACGCTAGAATAAATTCAAAGCAATATCCGAAGCGAGCGATAGAATGCAATTTTGCAGATGATGAGAATAAAAATATTACTAGACCTTACATGTACCTGCTCGACGCACTGCAAAAATATCAAGATGTTGGAGATGGATCTCAGATATCAGTAGAGGAATTTCGTACACTTTATCCAATATTTTATTTTGATGTTAGTAAACATAGCGAGCGAGGAGCTGTAGACAGCACAGCTGATATTGAAATTACTTGGACACTAGGAGCAGCTCCAGTGGCGCGTTTATATGTATATGCGTTAGCAATAAGCGATAGATTTGTTACAATTGACTCTGTTGGAGGTAAAATGTCAGTCCAAGTTTGAAAAAGTTTAAGTTTAATCTGTAATCGTTATATAAGATGACAAAATATATTGTTAAAGAAATAGATTTGACTGATGGTCAAGTTAAAAAATTAACAGCTGCTGTTGCAAAGAAAAGACAAGTATCATTAAAGGTCAATCCTAATACAGCGGGTACTTTAACAAAATTAATGTTAACCAAGAAACAAGTAAATAAATACGATCGCAAAAAACCTTTTGTTTTAAATTTAAGTGCTGCACAAATAACTGCAATGGCAAAACATGGCGGCTTCTTTGATCCGGCATTATCTGTAATAGCCAGAACGTTAATACCTAAAATTTTGCCAGTGTTAGATACATTAGGATTAGCAGCAGCGTCTGGAGCAGTATCTGGCGCAACGAAAAAGGCAGTTGAAGGTAGTGGTATAAAGAAAATTTTCGTATGAATATGGATGGTAACAATTTTATGTGATGGATAAATATAATGCCTAAAAGAAAGACAACGACGAAAAAAAGACACGACAGAGGCGAAAAGGGGGATTTATTCCAATAGCCCCGTTACTAGCAGGATTGGCGGGAAGTCTATTGCCAAATCTGGTAGGAGTAGGACGAGGACTAATGTTGCCAGGAACAAGGAGATAAAGTCTGCGTTAAGTAATTTTGATATACTTGATAAACTAAAAAAAGTAAAAAATTTCAGTGGAGTTTATTCTAAAGATGAACTTATGGCGATTCCACCAACGTCAGGTTCGTGTGTTATAAATATACAAGATTTTAATGACGGATCTTGCACACATTGGGTAGCTGTTTTTGATAACAATTATTTTGACTCGTTCGGAATTCCACCAAGTGACGCAGCAAAAAAATATATGAGTAGAATGCAAGATACGAAGTCTGTTACGAAAATAATAAATTATTCGTCTAATCAAATTCAACCAGTTGGAACTTCCGCTTGTGGATATTATTGTATAATGTTCATTAAACAGATGACCGAAAATCCAGATTTTTTAAAGTTTATTTTGCAATTTGACAACCTTCTCACGCTAATGATGAGATTGCATTAAATTTTATATAAACTTAGATATACAATGTCAACATATTGTCTTAAGTGTAAAACTAAAACAGCAAATAAAGATGAATAAACAGAAAAAACAAAAAATAATAGAATAATGCTGAAAAGTATTTGTGCAATCTGCGGAAGAAAAAAAAGTATGTTTTTACCGAAAACAAAGTTGTCCGGAGCGGGTTATCCAGAAATTATTTTAGTAGACGACTAAATAAATAATGACATGCGACTGCGATTGTGATAGAGATTTGTGTCTCGAGCAAAATAAAATTGTTACATATTGTCAGAAATGCAAAAACAGAGAAATAATTGGAACAGGTATAGATATACATAAATTTATTGGAAAATTGCCGAAACCAAAAGGCGGTTGGACATTACCAGGCCATAAATATACTGGACCTTATAATCCTCTTGATAAACAACTTGACGAAAACGATAATCCTCTGCCAGGACAAGAGCCTTACAATCAAGTTGACGCAATAACAATGCGCCATGATATCTGCTACAGAGATATTGATCTTCCAGACAGCGAACAAAATAAACACAGCTGCGATAAAGTAATGTTAGACGAACTTCGTGATATGAAACCTGTAAATATGCGAGAACGTGTTGACCAAAGGCTGGTCCAGGGTTTTATTGGAGCAAAATATAAACTTGGTCCCGGTAGAGACTTACTCGGTAAAAAAAGAATTATATGATGATCTTGCAACTGAGCTACACAGACCTAAAAAAAAAAGTTTCCGAGACGTAAAGTTGTCGCAAATGCCGTTGATGATA
Organism: Megalonaias nervosa; assembly: GCA_016617855.1. Taxonomy (NCBI): domain Eukaryota; kingdom Metazoa; phylum Mollusca; class Bivalvia; order Unionida; family Unionidae; genus Megalonaias; species Megalonaias nervosa. The sequence continues at coordinate 7,765 of JAECUM010050984.1, read as the reverse complement.
ACTGGGCGATAGACTTAGTTGATGTTTCAAATCTAACCCAATATAACGTTGGCGCTGATGGCGCTCCAAAGAGATATCTTTTTAATGCTGTAGATGTTTTTAGCAAATACGCGTTTAGTATGCCCGTTTCGGATAAAACAGGGACATCGATGATTGATACGCTAAAACAAATTATTGTTAACACAGAAAGAAAACCAAATAGAATCTGGACTGATCACGGAGCGGAATTTTTTAATAAAAAATTTGAACAGTTTTTGGAACAAAATAACATTAAGAAATATGTCAAAGGAAATGAGGGAAAAAGTGTCATCGTCGAGCGATTTAATCGCACGCTCAACGAAAAAATCCACAAATACTTGACAGCTAAAAATACGAGTAAATATATTGACAATTTACAAAACAATGTTGACGAGTATAATAACACGAAACACAGATCCATTTCGCTAGGCAAAAGTAAAATGTCGCCAAAAGACGCGATTGCAAATCCAATATTAGCAAACGAAAATATGTACCGCAGACATAAATTTAAAGTTGGTGATAAAGTTAGAATTTCTTTGACCAAAAAAACATTTGAGAAAGGGTATACTCATAACTGGAGCGAAGAAGTATTTGTTGTTGATAAAGTACTTTTAACAATACCAGTTACATACTCGTTAAAAGATTTATTAGGTGAGCCTATAACTGGCAGTTTTTACGAGCAAGAACTTCAGAAAACAGAATAAGATATATTTGTTATTGAAAAAGTTATTAAAAAGCGCGGCAACAAAAGTTTAGTCAAATGGCGAGGGTGTGGCGATAAATTTAATAGTTGGGTACCAACTCGGTCGATTTCATCGACTGAATAATATTATTATAAATTTCTTCGTATTTTATTAATACTGATTTACATGTTACTGGTTTACATAAAGAAATTAAATGTAATTTTCTTGCACCGTCCATTGACATTAGATTAAATATTTTAACAAAAACAAAATCGTATTTTATATTTCTTTGTTGTCCAGCTATTTTTACGTTTAAAAAGGGCTTTATAAGCTGCCAAAATATTTGATGCTCGGCAACAGTAAAATTAAATTTTATTATTTTTTTAGCAATATGGTACTTAACATCATATCGCCCAGTTGTTGGTCTGCTTAGATATTTTTTACTAAACAACATCATCTTCGTCGTCGTCATAGTTATGCAAAATATCTTTTTCAGTATAATCAGCAAATCTGTCATTAGTAATATTTTCTGATGTAAAATTTGAAACTGAAACAAAATCTCCCGAATTTAGTTTAGCCAGTCTCTCAATTAAGTTCATTATTATAATAATCTTTTGTCTATTTAATAAATAATAAGATGTTCGGAGAAATAAAATATCATCAGCGAGTCAATATATTAAATCATAAAGAATTAGCTGAGGCAATTCGAAATTGTTTGTTGGGACATAATTTTTCTTTTGTTGATGTTACGATAACATTAGGCGATTCTGACAAATTTTTTATTAACAGCAGCTGACAAAATAAAACTCGATACAAATAAAATGATGACATTACGATTTAATCGCGACGATGTAATGGAATTTAGTCATAATTGTCTTACTCAAAAGGATGTAGAAAATATCATTGATTATCGTATTTAAAACTAAATCTGTCAAATGTCAATATCGACGTTGCTGATTTAGTTACATTATCAGCTACTCTTTTTACTGTACGTGAATTAATTTTATGATATTTTGCAGCAGCTGTTATTGATCCAAATTTCATTTCTTCATCAGTTTCTAGATTTATTGAAATAATTGATTTTGGATTTCTAAAATTATTACCACCAGCATCTCCTCTTCTACTATTTTCTTTTGATGTTACCAGATCTAAATTTTCTAAACGATTATCGGTCTTAATTTTATTTATATGGTCGATAACTAAATTATTTGGAATACCGCCATTAAAAGTTTCAAACACAAAACCTTGATTATAATAACCAACGAAGTCTGTTTTTATACCACGTACCATTACATGTAAATAACCAGTATTTTGTAAACTTCCAACAACTTTTTTTGTTCTTTTATGTCTAATAATTCCTTGGTCATTTGTCTCATATAAATCAAATACTGGATGAGGTTGAAATTCATTTTGTAATGATAAATTTTCAATATTATCATCTGCAACTGCGCCATTTGCTCTGTATACTCGTTGTCCTTCTGGAATATCACCGCAAAACAAAGTATAAATAAAATCTTTTCTAAACATTTTAGTCCTTTCTGCATTATCGCCTTTTACTGAAATTAACATACCAGCTGGTGTTGATGTACCAACAGATTTTTTAGATTCTATATTGATAACAGAACCAAGTGCATTTGCAGCATATAAGTTGTATTTCTTATGTACATGATAAGTTTCTTGCTCCTCCGCTGTCATTCTGATATATCTCAAAATTTCTGTCATTATACTATAAGATTTTTCATATCTCTAATTAGGAATCTTAAAAAATTCAATTAAATATAAAATATTATTATATATATATAATGTTAAAATTGCGAGATATTGCTAAAAAGAACATTATCAAATCAGAAAAAATTGCTTCAGCATTTTCTGGTTACGATAACAGTTACAAACTTGATGATCAAAAAATTTTAGCAAATTTAGCTCCACAAACTTATTTCATCTTTTACAACCTGATATAGCTCGAGAACTTGCGGCTCATAAAAGTATCAAACTTATAGTCCAATATCATACGATTTTATCAAAGTTACACGCAGTTGAAGACATACTTGATGTAATTTTTGAAACAAAAAGTTTTGACAGCGAAATTTCAGAACCATATTTAACAGCAAAATCGAGAAAAATATTGACTGGAACAAACATTGCTATGGTAGCCGATGAAATACATCAAGAAATAAACAAAAAATTAGAAGAATTTACTTTGTCAGGATCAGGTTGGAAATTTGAAATGATAAAAGAAGTTTAATTTCACACAGCAAAATATAACGTACTTCACGGCAGCGGCGCTAATAGCGCTGGCTACGTCGATCTCCCTCAAAAAATTAAAAACAAAAAATGCTGTATTAATGGCAAAAACGATGATAACAAATGTTTTCAATGGTCTATTCTTTCTGCGATGTTTCCAAAAGAAAAAAAAAATGCTGATCGCGTTAACAAGTATTTTCCGTACAAAGACGAACTAAATTTTTTAGGAATAACTTTTCCAGTAGCAGAAAATTATATACCAAGGTTTGAAAAACAAAACAGTATCTCAGTAAATGTTTTCGGACTAGATGAGCGAGAAAACTTTTACCCGAGATATATCTCAGAAAATGCTACGCAAAATGCAATAAATTTATTATTTTATCGAGGACATTATTGCTGGATAAAAGACTTTAACGGACTAATTGGAAAACAGTACAGCAAAAATAAAAATAAAAAATATTTCTGCTATAGATGTTTGCACGGTTTTTCTAGCGATGAAAGACTGCAGAAGCATCTCAAATACTGTGTCAGTGTTCAAAGAATAAGTATACCCAGCGAAAAAGAAAAAATATTAAAATTTAAAAATTATAATCATAAGCTAAATATTCCTTTTGTTATTTACGCTGATTTCGAGTGTCTACTCGTTCCTGTGGTTGGAGCAGAAAATAATCCGAATAAATCCAGTACTAGAAAAATACAACAACATATTCCTTGCGGAGTAGCTTATAAAGTAGTTTGTTGCGCTAACGATAAATTTTCAACTCCGATAAAGTTATATAGAGGTGAAAATCCTGCCGTATGGCTATTAAAAAATTTAATAGACGAAGTTAATAAAATTTCTAATAGATTACTTAAAACAGCTCCGATGAAAATAACGTCTAAACAGCAACTCGATTTCGATAAAGCAGTTAATTGTCATATTTGTGAAAAGTTGCTGGTAGACTCTAACGGAGCCCGTGATAAGGTGCGAGATCATTGTCATTTGACCGGCCAATATCGTGGAGCAGCTCATAACAGTTGTAATTTAAAATTTCATGCTCCAGATTTTATTCCCGTAGTTTTACATAACTTTCGTGGCTATGACAGTCATATCATTGTAGAAGCTTTTGGTGATGAAAATATTAAAGCTAAACTAAAATTAAATAACGTAATAAAATGTATTCCAAATAATTTTGAAAAGTATATGTCGGTGACGCTCGGTAAATTACGTTTTATTGACAGTCTGCAATTTATGGCAGCATCATTAGATGAGCTTGTTAAAGGTTGCAGTAGTTTTAATAATTTGCGAAGTTGCTTCGGTGAAAACTATATCGATCTTACAAAAAAAGGTATATTTCCGTACGAGTATCTCGACGATTGGAGCAGATTTAATGAAACTTCTCTGCCCGGCAAAGATAAATTTTACTCGCAACTCAAAAACGAAAATATCACAGATGACGAATACAAATATGCACAAGATATTTGGAATAAATTTAGTTGTAAAACATTTGGTGATTATCATGATCTATATTTGAAAACAGATGTATTATTGCTAGCAGATGTTTTTGAGAGTTTTCGTCGGATAAGCTACAGCAATTATGGATTAGACCCCTGTTGGTATTATTCCTCTCCAGGATTATCTTGGGACGCTCTACTAAAAACGAGTAAAATAGAACTAGATCTCTTAACAGATGTCGATATGTTTAACTTTATTGAAAAAGGTATCAGAGGCGGAATTAGCGTTATAACAAAGAAATATGCAGCTGCTAATAACAAGTACTTAAAAAATTATGATAAAAATCTCCCGTCGAGTTACATCATTTATCTGGACGATAATAATTTGTATGGTTATGCGATGTCAGAACCAATGCCGTGTAGTGGATTTCATTGGATAACTCCAGATCAATTTCTTAAAGAAACTGAAAAAGATTTACCTAGAAAAATTAATATCGATTTTTCCGATATTTCATATTTTGTTGAAGTTGATCTAGATTATCCTAGTTCGCTACATGATCTACATAACGATTATCCGTTTTGCGCAGAGTCAATGATGATTAATTATAGTTTATTATCGCCTGAACAATGAGCAACAACAACAGCAAAAAATTCGATTGTTAATAAGTTATTTCCAAATTTGTTAGATAAAAGAAATTATGTTATGCATTACAAAAATTTAAAACAAGCATTAGATGCTGGACTAATTCTGAGAAAGGTCCATCGCGTGCTAAAGTTTAATCAGTCGAAGTGGATGGCAAATTATATTGATCTAAATACGAAACGTCGTGCTGTGGCTAAAACCGAATTTGAGAAAAACTTTTTCAAGCTGATGAACAACTTGGTGTTCGGTAAGACGATGGAAAATATTCGCAAGAGAGTCTCTATAGAAATTGTTAATGACATAAGTCGCAGAAATAAATTAGTTAATGATGATGGTTTTGTTAGTATGAAAATGTTTAATGAAAATCTTGTTGCAATACAACGACGAGAGACAAATTTAAAGTTAAATAAACCTATTTATGTTGGTGCAGCTGTACTTGATATATCAAAGTGGCTGATGTACGATTTTCACTATAATTTTACCAAAAAGCAGTGGCTAGATTCAGAGTTGCTATTTACTGATACAGATTCGCTAGTTTATAATATAAAATGTGAAGATGTTTATGAAGATATTTACAATAATAAAAATCTGTTCGATTTATCAGATTATCCAACATGTAGTGGATTTCAAGATAATTCGAATAAAAAAGTTATTGGAAAAATGAAAGATGAGTTTATGTTTGTGCCAGTTAGGGAATTTGTTGGACTAAAGAGCAAAATGTATGCTGTCATATTAGATGACAATAAACTTACAAAAAAAGCAAAAGGTATTCCTCGAGGATATGTGAAAAAGATGATGAATTTTGACGATTTTAAAGCAGCGCTAAACAATAGCGTCAGTTTTATCAAAACAAATGTTATCAGAACAAATCATCATAAACTTGAAACTGATACGATCATAAAACGGGGACTAAGTAATTTTGATGATAAAAGATATTGCAGTGACGGAATTAACACACTAGCGCTTGGACATTATACAAGTAATTTTGTCTAAACATTAGAAATAATGTTTGAAAATTTAACATTAGCAGATGGAGTTAATAGCAAAATAAAAAATAATGGTTAATAACCAGCAATTATCATTTGAATTTAACGATGAAATTTCAGGTATTTGTCTTAGTAAATTTGACAGAATCAAACTCTCCCTTATCAAATCAGATGACAGCAAATACTTTAGTTATCTCGAAAGTTTACGAGACGAGCTTTCATTAAAATATAACAATTTGCATAATCCGATAAGCCAATACCAGTATACAAAAATTAATATAGACCTAGATAGGTCAAAGGTTTACGTGAAAGGTAGTAAGTATCTTCTCAGTAAGATAGCGATGAAAGAACTATTTGAATATCGTCGTAAAGTATCTGGTAGAATTAAATTTTATTTATATAATCACAATAGCATATTTTACTTAATAGCAAACGTCGAGATATTATGTTTTGGGCAAGAAATATAACTCTGTATACCATATCTGTTTTTAAAAGGGAGATAATACTGTTCCAATCAAACATAGCATTATATACTGTTTTTTTCCTAATGAAATATAATAGATTTGTAAATCTGATAGTATTTTAAGGCCTACAAATCCTGGATCATTTCTGTATTTACCAAAATAACTAGCAATTCGTCCTACTTAAATAACATATTTACTATAGATTCTCGCTTAAGTCCAACTGCGTAATACAGAATGTTGATTATTTATCTGCACAATTCCGTCTTCAGCCAGTATCCTTGACAACCGTCATTTAGCTGTCAAAGATAATTTTGTGGTCGCAATTCAGGCAAACATTAGGATTTAGTTTTTCTGTACAATATAAATCAAAAATCATGTATTTTTCGATTTATTTATAATAATGTTTTCAGAATCAAAAAATATAATACAAAATTTCGTGTTTTCAAAATAAAAAAAAAAATGTAATGTTGTTCGGTAACTATATTATGATTTTTTTAACATATATATATAATAAAGTCCGGTGGCCGATTGCTAACGCGTTGGATTTTCATGCTGGAGGTCCGTGGTTCGATTCTCGTGACCGACAAATTGTCGGCGAGGGCGATTTTAATGCCAAAATTTATTATTTAATGGAGCGTAGCCAGCCCTTCTATGTTTCAGTAGAAAATTTGTATACTCTCCCACCATGTCACTTGGTGGGTGTAATTTTGCACCCCCTGGGTTGATTATGATGGGGGAGTGTGAAAATTTCTGTTGAAACGTAGAGAAGGCATGTTTGTACGTGTCTGTCCTTAAGATAAGTTTATATGTAACTGTGCTGTCCTAGAGTTAAAGTTCTTAGAATTAAGTTTATATGTAACTGTGCTGTCCTAGAGTTAAAGTTCTTAGAATTAAATTTATATGTAACTGTGCTGTCCTAGAGTTAAAGTTCTTAGAATTAAGTTTATATGTAACTGTGCTGTCCTAGGATAAGTTCTTAGAATTAAGTTTATATGTGACCTCTGATCCTGCTAGGATGTTCTTTGACAACCTAGGGGATCACATGGGGTTAAAATGTGCTGTCCTAGGATAAGTTAGTTAAGTTCTTAGAATTAAGTTTATATGTGACCTCTGATCCTGCTAGGATGTTCTTTGACAACCTTGGGGGTCACATGGGGTTAAAATGTGCTGTCCTAGGATAAGTTAGTTAAGTTCTTAGAATTAAGTTTATATGTGACCTCTGATCCTGCTAGGATGTTCTTTGACAACCTAGGGGGTCACATGGGGTTAAAATGTGCTGTCCTAGGATAAGTT
>JAECUM010050981.1:0-24366 GCA_016617855.1 Megalonaias nervosa | reverse complement strand
TATATATATATATATATATATATATATAAATTCCGACAACTTTAATTATGCAAATGAAGCTGAAAATATGTCACAAGATTCTGTTCAAAACGTATAAAAAATATTAGCTTTAGTTTCACACTGCTTCTCATACTAACTCTCACGGGCCTTGACTGACTGGTCTCCCCCGAAAAATCTCTCTACCCCCGCAAGAAGTCCAGACCTCCCCCTTCAAAAAATCTTGCGGGCGCCCATGAGTGGTGGTTGAAAGTTCTATTTCCTATGTCGACGTTTCACAGTGTATATTTTGAATTACACAGCGGTGGTTGAAATTTCAATACCATATGTCGAGAATCCCTAATTCACACGTTGTATGCAACTGTTTGTGATTAAAGTTCAATTTCATATGGCGAGTATTTAGATTTCATCTGTTGAATTTCACAGCAATGAGAAGTAGCCTCCCTGTTAAAAATAACGCGGTCCGTTCACGAGAGCGACCTCTAGCGAAGAAATCCATGGTAATTCCCGACCTGTGAATGGTAACTTTCAAACTGTAAATGCATGAAATGGAATAGCACCTGATAATTGAATACACGAATGATGTATCTTAATACTCGATATTATTTTGAATTGTTAAAGCGGTCATCGTGTAATGTTAATTTAACACGAACACAACTTTTCACCATATAAAAATAGCAATTCTGACAAGCACAATAAAATGTCCAACCACCGCCGTGTAATTCAACGATCTAAAAACTCAACATACGAAATGTAACTTTCAGCACAATCAATATGATTCAACATGTTAAATTGAAACTCTCGACATTTGACATTAAAATTTCAACAACCACAGTGTAATTTAGAAGATACAATCTAAAAACCCGACATTGGACAACGAATTTTCAACCAGCGCTGTGTAATTCAACAGATGAAATCTAGATACTCAACATATGAAATCGAACTTTCAACGTAAACTCTTTGAACCAATACGTAAATTAGAAATTCTCGACATATGACATTGAAATTTCAACCACCGCCGTGTAATTCAAACGACACAATCTAAAATCTCGACCTTGAAAATGGAACTTTAAGGACAAGCAGTTTTGATACAACACGTGAAATTGGAATTCTGGACATATGACATTAAAATTTCAACGGCAACGTTCTGATTGAACCGGCTTTTGTCCGCTACGGCGCGTCATATCAGGCAATTTGTTTTCGACAAGCCCGACGGGCACCTCACTTTGAATACAGGATGGGCCCGAACTAAAATTAGAGGGGCCCCGGGTGTCGGGCTATCGGATTTTTTTTAGCACTGCTGGTGTAGATAAAATATCCGTGAATTGCTTGTTGCATTCTGTGGTCACTTACTCGGCCTTCTGCCTATTTTCCTAACTTCACACGTTTAACACTTTTCCCAGGATTTAAAATATCCAACGGTATGTCTGGAACAGCGCCAACTTTTAGTTATCCTAGAGTTGCCATTTTTTTCAGGATCTCTCTCGTAATATTGCTTTGAGAAATGTAATGAGCACAGAGTCCTGTATGGTGTTGCTTTGAAATTGACTTGCTTGCAATAATTCTTCCATGCTTTCTTCATGTCTTTATCTTTTGGAAAAGAAAAAAAAAGAATGTTGTCCACAGCCTTTTCTTAATCTGCTATTACACCCGTAAGCAACGCAAAACGGCATTGTCATTTACTCTGGCAACTGTCAGTCGGGATGCCGAGTCGCTACTATGACGTCACATCACGAAAATAACTGAATAGGCGCGGAAATTTTCATACGAGGTCACGGAAATTCAGCGCCTTGAAGATATGCTAATATTTAAATATTGGCATTACGGTCGCAGATGATACTTCAGAATAAGGTTTTCTTCTATAGTGTTTTCATTATTATTCTGTATTTCCATTGATTTCTGGTCTACTTTAAATATATAAACAGCTCATTTACGCATAATTGTAATAGTTTCTGAATTCACAAGTTCAATAAATTTAAACATATTTAGTCTTTTCCAAAAATGCGTATCTATATATTTAATCCTTAAATCATTTGATAACACTCTAAAGTAAATTGATACGCATCAGATAATATATTGCATATGGAAGATTATTTTGTATTTGGTTTGTACATCTTACCCACCTACCTGCCTCAGATCCTATTCTATGGATAGGACAATCACAGTCGAGCTACATCACTTTTAATTTTTAAATGGGAACACGCTGAAATGTCTCACATGTATTTTTGTCAGCTCAAGGCGTCTGCTTGTGATTCAAATGTAAATGGAGTTACAAGGCGTCTGCGTGTGATGCATATGTAAATGGAGTGACAAGGCGTCTGCGTGTGATACATATGTAAATGGAGTGAGAAGGCGTCTGCGTGTGATGCACATGTAAATGGAGTGACGAGGTCTCTGCATGTGATGTATATGCAAATCGAGCAACAAGGCGTCTGCGTGTGATTCAAATGTTAATGGAGTGACAAGACGTCTGCGTATGATGCATATGTAAATGGAGTGACCAGGTGTATGTGTGATGCATATGTAAATTGAGTGAAAAGGTGTCTGTGTGATGCACGTGTAAATGGAGTAACAAGATGTATGCGTGTGATGCATGTGTACAAGGAGTATTAATGACACTTGCACTGTTTAAATTCACGATTGTTTTGTACCTACACAAACTGATTAAAATAAATGTATACCGATTCACGGTGGGGATGGGCGTTTGTTGAACTCATTCGAACTCATCTTTATTTGTTTAAGAAAATAAACAAAAATCTAGATAAGTAAAACATTCTGCGAAGAAATTAGTATATAAGAGATCTTGTCTGTCACCAATGTGTTTACCGTAGTTTCATTTTCTTCTAACATGAATGTTTGCTTAATAAGGGGAGCAATTTCTGCTTGTTCTTCGTGTATGTGTGTGTGAATGTGTATGTGAGTGTTTACCATTCATATTATTTTTGTAACGATTTTGACGCAATTCTCATCCCAATTATCGTTCCTATCTAACGAAAGGAAACCTTTCATAAAAATTATTGTTCTTATCTATCGAACGGAAGAAACCAGCATGATCAGAAACAGACTGGTGTATAGCACTAAAATTAACGAACTATATGAAAGCTAATTGCTAAGTTTCTCTATTGTTTGAAAAATGAAGACAAACAAGTATTTGAAAACTTTGACATTATCGAGCCACTAAATATTTGAATTGTATATTGACAACTTTTACAATTATTTTTTTCAGAAAAACTGGTCATGAGCTTTTAGGATAAATCATGTCGTCACCACGCCAGTAAAATAATTTATATTCATCCTGTCATAAAATTGATGTTTAAAATTGAGAGTTTTACTTTCAAATATTATTATGGCACAATATGGCAGAGGAATTAGACAAAGTCATAATCGCAACACTCGGTGTTTCTGACGCAACATGTATGGTGCACTCCGCCAAAGGCGGGTCACCAAACGTCCAAACCTATTAAATGTATGTGCATTCCTCCAGCTGCACCCGATGTTATTACTTGACAAAAATGGCCAAACGATGTTCCGATTGGTCAGTCATGTTAATACGCCCCGCAACCCGTCTAAAACAGTGAAATGCGCGTGTTCTTGCTTCTCCTACTTGTGATACCGGGACCCACCTATTTCTCGAATGGCACTGCCCGCATTTCGCTGACACAGCACTGTCTGCTGCTAAAAATAATCATACTCCCATGTCAGGCTGGGCCCATTAACCGTGGACGACCAACATCGCATTCACACAACATGTTTCATGATCCCCCCCCTCCAATAAAAGTCAGCCCTCATGGAAATCAATGTCTGTTCATGCATTCTCATGATAGGTCGAAATGGCGGCTCGTACTACAGTGAAAACCAATATCTAACAGGGTTACTGATCAAATCCCACTTTCTGTCTAAACGGCCATAATGAGATGCTCTGAGGAATTATTATTCCATTGCAATACCCCATGGAATCGAGACTCCTTTTTCATGACTATTTCCACATAATTGACGGAATAATTTCACGTATTGCATCCTGTGGTTATTTGGAGACCGTCAAGGGCAATCGATATTATTTGGAAATATGCCGATTGTTCGAAATCTCGCATAAAAGTCGCTCAGTGGGAACCATCGAGACGACCCATCACTCACCAAATCCATCATAAAATCTCAGGGGAAATATCTCCAGCAATATGTCCAAAAAGATAGTTCTATTGGGATTTCGAAAACAAAAGCTAGTATTTTGGGACCTCTGTTATGTGCAATAAAGATAAATAAAAGCGTAACATAATAATATCACGTATAATGAAGAAAATCATTTTTAGTAGTAACACTTAACGTTATTTGCTTAATAAATACAACCCACCTTTCACAGAGTATCATGAAATTTGAAATATGCATATCAGTTGCACGACATTGTTTGTTTCTACATATCCAATAGCTATATTTAGAAAGCATGTCAAACGAATCGTGTTGGCTTTTGATGGAGATTAAACACCGCAGTATATTCATTTGCTTTTTAAGATCGTGATCGTTGTTTTTATATGCAGCGTGTATTGTGCTGATGTGCAGACTTGCTTTAATAAATGATCAATAGGACTGTATCGTTTTGTGATTGGTTGCCTTTTCAATAGATATACAACATAAATTATTTTCTGAATCGTGTGCGCCGGCCGCTTGTGTTATTACTATCTACCATTAATTGGCTCCACTTTGATGCCTAACGAATTGGTCTAAGTTACAATTATTACTTCCGGGTCAGTATCTGCAAAAGTAGTCTCACTCTATCTGAGAGCATGTTTTCCTCTTTCCTTTTAGTGGTGATACTCGAGTTAGATGTACGCATTCTTGGTATTGATTCAAACTTAACTTTTTTCTGTAGAACAGGCACGTGTAACCCTCTGTCCCACGATCTGGTTTTATCCGCTTATTTAAGTCAGAGTGTGTGGCTTTAAAACATCGCTTTAACCGGCCCGCGCCCTGAACGAAGTTGTACATACCTGCTTTAGAATATGAGCATTATGGTGTGTGTGTGTGTGTGTGTGTGTGTGTGTGTGTGTGTGTGTGTGTGTGTTGGCTAAAGTGCACAGTCAATAATGTGGCATTGATGTGTAACAGATTGCACGTTGATTTGCTTACAGTTCAGCATCCCCCCGCCCAAAAATAACAACAACAACCCCCCAAAAAACCCCAAAAACAAGCAAACTAACAAAAAGCAAACAGAATAACCTGTGACAAGGACTTCACCGTTAGTTCATCTTTGAAGGTACTTTATAATAACATATGATTTATTTGGATTTGATCACACTGGAAAGTTCATTACGGACAAGCAAATGTAGGGACTATATATAGGGAAAATAATGGTGATCTGACTCCAATGAGCTGAGACTAATTCTTTCTCGCGTGGTTTTTACTACACGTTTACAACTTGGATCTAATTTGAAATTTTTACCCATTTGAAGACAAGTTTCCCTTTGAGAAAAACGAAGTCTTATTTGTTTTAGGATCATATCACGACTGTGTTATAAGAATTGCTAATGATGTCAACCCAAAACAGTAATTTGTGCTGGAATAATTGCGTCATTAAATACCGACCCCATCTTACTTTCGTTACACTACGGATAAAACGGACAGATTGTACAAAGTCCTTTTTAATATGAACGGTAATGCGAAACGACTTTGTAATATATTAATTTATCTGCAATTTGAGCATAGAGGCACATGTACTCGGACTCAATTGACCCAACTCCGAAATAACTTGTCTAATCTCAAACATAGAGCTATAACAAAGCGTCCAGTCACCAGAAAGATCAAACTGTCTTTGTGTCAAGCTTGATAGATCTGAAATAAGACTGAACACAGAATTATTCATAATCTTTAAGAAATCCTTTTCAAAGTCATTGGTTGATTTTTGCCTCAATGTGGTATTCAGTTCTGTGTAAGATGTTATCATTGGTTTGTTTTCTTTCCTTCAATTTTTTTTTTTTTTTTAACATATTTACATGTTATGATTCTATGTACCATCGTGTCACATGCCAGTCAAAATTTAGGATCATCATGTGGCTAGATTTTTCATATTAAATGGAAATTTATTTTATTTCGAAAATGAAATTGCGTCATTTCAGTATCATTTTTTACAAACAAAATGATCTTTTGCATAAAGCCCAAATTGTCAACCATTTTAAACTCTTACATGACGACCAGTTTATGGATCACTTTGTATTTTACAAAGGAAAAAATATCAGTAGTCTTGAACCATGTTGAAAACTACGATGGCAGCCATCGTAGAAAACAGCTTTTAATGGTGTCCTTTTTGAATGTTAAACAGACGCCAGGAATATCACTAAGTTTTTTTTTTTGTTTTTTTTTTCGTGTGCTGCGATCAGAAACATTTAAAGCTGGTTAGATGAAACGCGTTGTAATGATTCATCAAAAGATTTCGAACATAGATTTTATTTCGAACAGATATTATATGTGACCCGATGAATGAAAACCATGTTGTCTGCAGATGACTTTAATTTTTTTTTTTAAGAAAACTGGACATGCTCATCTTAGGACAAAACATGGCGTCACCATGCAAGTAAAATAATGTACATGCATCCTATCATGAAATTCGTATATAAAATTGAGATCGTTGCGTTACATTTTTACTTCAATATCATATCATAATATTATTTCAGTATCCTATCAATATTTTTGTGTTTAAAATTAACGTATTTTCATTAAATACTATTTAAATATTCTATCATAATATTTTTAAACTTGAGATCTTTAAATGAAAATATTTAAATATTTTATCATGATATTTGTCTAAATTTGATATCTTTACATTTAATGATTTCATTATCCTATCAGATGCTTATAGAAGATATAGTCAGATATACCATTGACATCAATGCCTAGCTTCTCTGACACATTAATTATTCTTTTCTTTGATCATTCAACCGACTAATAATCCAGCTAAATCATTACGAAAATTGTTCATATACCGTCTCTACTCGCTTACAAGACTGGTCCAACTGCAAACTGCACAGACCTAGATCTGCCGTCGCATAATGCTTTTAATTTATGAATGTGTGAAGAAAGTGACCAGTGATTCTCACTTAGAGTGTAGTCACCTGTAAAAGTCTCCTATTCACTCCAACAATGTTAATACGCACTAAACTCTGTCTAAAAGTGTTTGTTTTGTGGGTTTAACGCCATCATTCAGCACATGATAGATTTATTCAAAGCGGCTAAGATATTATATGAAGAAAGAAACCGGTAAGAACCACCGATCCACGGGAAGTTACTGGTTAGCTTTCTCACATATCCACGTTGGCCGAACCAAGACTAAAACCCACACGAACAGAGGTAAGATTTGTGATTGACCATTCATTATAGGCGAGCGCCTTAGACCACTCGGCCACCCGGGGCCCGTGTCTAAAAGAGAGACATGATTTGGTCTCACTTTCCCTATTTGTGATTTTTACTGATATTAGGTCATTTCGTTCTCAGATAACACTACAGTTACACAATAGTTATAGCAGCGTTTCGAGTTAATCAAACTCTTCGTCAGAGAAAGATACAATTTACAAAAAGCAAAACAAAGACGCATGACAAACGTGAAAGCAACCATAACTATTTTCATGTATGAATGACAGGAGAAATATATCAAAGAAAATATTAAATGAGGGAGAAAGATCAAAATTCAAATGGACAACATTAATGCGTAACCTATATGTCTATGGTGTCTTGGGGTCAGAAAAGCAAATGTGTCAAAAAACTTAAAAAGTGTTTGTGAGGGTGTATGTGGCAATAAGTTCAGAAACTATACGATATACTAAAAATTATATACCAGTAAAGTTTTGCATGGAGAAGTTAGTATTAGTCTATGGGAGAGTTGTCGTGAGATACTGAAAATAATAATAATAATAATAATAATAATAATAATAATAATAATAATAATAAATTCATGTAAAGAGTCAGGGAGTTATTTGCATTGGTTGCAAGTGTTAAAAATATTTACGTACGAGTGAAAAATTCGACCCTGACGAAAATATTGACCAAACTAAGGAAGGTTAATTTCTTTAAGACTGAAGTCACAACGAGTTGTCAATTGCAGAATCCGGTATAGCTTCTCAGGTTTGCGTTCCATATCGATCCGCCGCGGATAGGGTTTCGAGAGACGCGATTGAATGTCCATCTCAGGTGCAGTGGTTAGCGAGATTCATATTGATGTTATTGCGAATGTCACTATTATCGATGTTGTTCATTCTTTTCTAAAGTCAATGGTTTCGCCACAATATTTAAGGGCACCGTTTTTCATGTCAGGAGACAGATTACATTTTAGGCTCGACATCACTTTCGTTTGCTGGTAAAACTAACTCGGTATCCGATTTGGTCTCGGGCAGATGTTAGCAATGTCGGCAGCGCCTGACTTTGCAATTGTTTGTGTCTGGATCTGTAGCCCTTCCTTTACGAAGTTACCTTGGCATGTACCAAATGGTCCTCGAGATCATTAGGTCTATGCTATGCAAACAATGGATTTCGTGATCTATAGGCGTACAGATTCGACCTGGAACCAATGCTTCCAAATGATCTGTTTAAAAAAAAAACATTTGGTGCACTGCGGTGGTAAGTAACCACACACACTCTGCAATGGAATTTTTATTTTTAGAACGGGGTATTGTTGAAATTCGGACTTGTCTTAAACTTATAGAAACTAGTTTCAGCACAAACCCCTTTTGTCTGTGAAATCGCACTGAAGTCGTACGTTTAAGATCGCGCACCATTTACTCCTATGTCACAATCAGTTTGTGTTGATGAGTTTTAAGGATACGCGGTACTGATTGTATGAAAAAAATTGGAACTAGCCTGGAAATGGGTGAACATAAAATAGAGTATATATGGGTTTGGATCGCCTGGATTGGTTGATAATGAAAGTTATTTTGTAGGAAAAAGAATCTTTTGAGAGCTTATCCTAGTTGTAACTTAAAAAAATAGAGACATTCTTTTCTTGATGGAATTTCAGTCCCTTAACAGTCTTGAGTTCAGAACACTGGTTACTGAAATTAGCATATAGGTTTGATCATGAGCACTCATAAATTTAAAGTTATTGAACTTTAAATATCATGGCGTTTGCATAGGTTTACTATGGGAACTGAATTAGTACCGTGAGTCCTAAAGAATGCAACCGATGTCTCGAGCTCCATTGCTGCGATACTTATGAATACTTTACCCCACTTTTTCAAAACGACCTCCCTCCCATATTTCCGCCCAACTCTAGTGGACTCCACGTGACCAGTCGAGAGGGTCATGTGACTGAAGGATTAAGCAACTCATGGTAGGCCATACAACACAATTAATTTTACTATATATTCTCTACATTTGTTTGTCAGTACTGAACTTTCCACTGTGTGACAATCAATACAAATCATATGTTAATCAAAAATACCTTCAAAGATGACTTCACGGTGAAGTTCTTGTCAAAGGTTGACCTGCATTTTTTTGAGAGGCTGGATTGTAAACAAAGCACCATGCAATGGAACACAGATTTCACTTCCTGATCATCACCAAGGCCTTATTTCTCACTGTGCACTGTCGTCAAAATACACACAGACAACCACACCATAAACTCATATTCTCAAGAACAAACAATTACTTTTAAATCTCTACCAAAATTGTACCAATAAAACTCTTCTATCACCACCAAAATGAGAGAGGAAAAAATGTTCCAAAAATAGACTAGAACTACATTCGTGGGTACTGAACTGGAAGTGCTTATTGTGACCCGATGCCATTAACCCTGAGCGGAAGGTGTGGGGAGACATCTTTGTTTAGGTGGCGCTCTACAGTTTCGTATTTTGCATAGGTTAGAATTTTAAAGAAAATGAATTCCCCCGGGTTTCCTCACTGGTTATACTGGCTATTTAAAAAAGACTTTGTATATCTTAGGTATTGTTCAAAGAACCTTTAATTCCCTTTATTTTGGTGTATGATTGATGGGTGAAATATGGGTTATAGAGTATACAGCTTGGCCTTACTTCAGATGTGCATCTTTCAAAAAAGTGCAAGCTCCACTTGGTCATTTTCACTTCCTGAACTTCAGAGGTAAATTGTAAAAAAAAAAAAGAGCCGATAAGTTTTTTTTACATGTTATATATTTGGTAATTCATTCATTGCACTTTCAGAAGCTGGAATTGTCTAATCTGACAAAATTCATTTTCCCTATTTGACTAGCTGCTAATGATAGTGTACTTGAGACAAATTCAGGCTGATTTTTGGAGCACAAGGGAGCAGTCATTTTAGTGTGCTAAGATCATTTACAATTTCCAGAAGTACAATATCCAAAGAAATGTCAGCCACATTACATCAAAGTAACATATAGGTATGCCAACATTCTCTCCACTGTGCATGTTTTAAATGCAAACAACTTCACCTTACATACGTCACTCTCTCTCAAAAGTACATAATAACTGGTGAATTGCAGAATACGCCTGGAGCAAAAGTCGTAACTCGTACTGGAGACTAACCAAGTCCGAATTACATAAATAGTCCGAGTTTCCTCTGACCCTTGCCACCCCATTTTTGATATTTGGACATTTATGTTGGGGTGTAGGGTCAGAGTCCACTCCCTATCCAAAAGTTGGAATTCGCCGACACCATATGGTGTCGGCATAGGGTAGCCGTTTACTAACCGGCCTAGCAAACTTTAATGACCTTTTAACAAAGAATGATGTTATAACAATTGAAAACAATTGTGGAATACGAGTGGCTCAGCTAATCCACTAATCATAAGATTTGTTTCATTGCACTGCTGTAAATGGCCCAGCTTATGACGAATGAGAACTAATCACGTGCTCTCCACGCCTCCAATACTATTTATGGAATGTGAATGTGACAATCGATTTCTGCTAAGTGGGGCAAATGAAAGAATAGCATGCGGTAAGAATAAAGTTGGAGAACTCGTCCATCTGAACAAGAGTTTTAAATTTTGGGCACTGAACAGTTTCTTAATATTAAATGTCTTGTATTTTATGTTTCCAATGTGTAAGTGGACAGGCCAAGATTTAGATGCTAGAACTTGTGAAATTACTCTTGTGTCATTCTATGTCAATACATTAGGCTTCAACTAATTGCACATATGCACACGTTAAAAATTTGTTACATCGAGCTCATCAAAGCCTCTCAACCATTATGTGAGGTAAAATCTAATGCAGTGACAGGAAATCGAGCTCATCAAAGCCTCTCAACCAATATGCGAGGTGGAATGTAACACAGTGACAGGAAACGACGAAATAGAAACGGAGTTTGAGAAATTCAGGTACAACACGACCACTCGACAGGGACACAATAGGAAAATCGAGATCTATATATTCGCCAAGTAAAACGTTACCATAGTCAGGGCCATTCGAATTTTGTATTACGAGATCAATTTATATAACAGAGCGTGAGTGTTAAAAATAGAAAACCAATTCGTTCGACCGCTTAGAAAGTCTTATCGGGTGAGAAGATAAAAAGAAGCAGCTCTTACTTTCTGCTATATAACTATAATTTGCTTGTTTGCTTTTTGTGGGCTTAAAACAAAAAAAATCCCAAAACCCCAACAAACTAATAACATCACATTTACCTTTTACACCTATAGCCTGCGTGTGTGTGTGTGTGTGTGTGTGTGTGCGTGTGTGTGTGTGTGTGTGTGTGTAATTTGGATTTTTAACGTAGCTTAACAGTTTTTGTCATATCGCTACGATGTCTGCAGTGTGGCAGTTTATACTGATGTCAGCACTGGGGCATCATGACGCAGACATGTAGCATGATGTCCCACCGAGTCACATTATCCTGACACCAGGCCGACCAGTCCTAACACTAACCTCTTAATGCTGAGCGCCAAGCGAGGCAGCTGTTAGTACCATTTTTGTAAGTATTTGGTATGACTCGGCCGGGGATCGAACTCACAACCTACCGCCACGGACGCTCTAACCACTAGGCCACCGGAGAGGTCTATAGCCTGTGACCGCTTTGGAATGAATAAGATAACTTGGTCGTGTGGTGGCATGAAATGACAGGTCTCAAATGTGCCATGCAAAGAGCATCCGACTGTATGTTTTTGAATCTTTGCTTAAAAAATAAAGTTAAATACGCTGTATTTTTGTGAATAGTGTAAACAGTAATGTTTGTAATGTTCCTAAGTTATTAGTTCTCTCCCTTTACGGCGATAAGTCGTTTGCCTATTATTTGTGATGTAAACAGTAAGCGTAAATGTATTGCGGGTTCCAAATTTAAAAACACGTTTATATATTTATCCGTTATCTACCAAAACAGGACATGCTTGGAAAGTGCATGCATTATTACATATATGAGTGTTTTTCTAATGAAATTCGCTCTGCAGTGAATGATGATGATGATGATGATGATGATGATGATGATGATGATACTACTGCTACTAATAATAATAATCTTTTTTTTATCCAGAGTGACATAATTAGCTACCAGCTAGCTTACATTATGGCTCTACAATTTAAAAAAAATATAGAACAAAAAAATGTGTAATTAGTCATAGTCTATAATGATAACATCAACTGCATAAAAGAAAATAACTATAACAGAATGCAAATTATAAAAATTCAATATACCATTATCACAAAGATGTATCACAGCTATCATTTACAAATGAGATGCTGTCATAAAATCGGTATTGCTCATTAGAATATTTGCAGAGTTATATTTTCTTAAAATCGGAAACATTAGATGCTTTTTGTTATGTAAAGCTGCATAGCACTACATAGAAATGTACCGGCGTAGGACAGAGAAATTGTTTTTTCTGTGTTAGTCATACACTGAATCTCCAAGTTTGCCATTTCAAAGTTGTATACAAATAAAACCACTTTTATATTAAAATTAAAATCACACCTGAAAAACTGCATATAATGCAAAACTAAACAAAACTTGTTAAGTAGTAATGGTTCCCAAATTAGCATGAAATCATTTTCTTTTCTGTCCGATTTGGATGCTTGACTGATGTAAATTATTCTTTTAAGAATTTAGTTCGACCAATTAATGTAGGTATTTCTCTTTTTATCCTATATATCTGTATGTAGTAAGATGAAAAATGAAATGAAAAAGGTTTTATATTTAACTGTTCTTTGTATATCTCGAATCCAGTGGGAAACATCTCGAATCCAGTGACTAACGTTTCGAATTCAGTGGGAAACATCCTCGTTTGCGAATATTCTTAACAATGCTTTCTTTTTTAATTCTGTCGACTTCTGACTTCCACATAACGTGAAAAATTGCTCATTCAGTTCGCTAATAAAATTTTGCGGATGGAATGGAGCTGAGCAGATGTTTTAATTTTGGAATCACTGAGGTTTTCAAAGCTTTTATTTATAAATTTTGTGTTACGGTTTCCAAGTGCCCAATTCCTCAGAAACTTCTTTTGTCATGCGTGTTTTACTTTTTTAAGTTAATTTGTATCATGTTATTGAAGTCGGCTTAATACGTTATACCCACTAGAGGAAATACAGTCAAATTCAGTCGGCTTAATACATTATACCCACTAGGGGAAATTCAGTCGGCTTAATACATTATACCCACTAGGGGAATTTCAGTCGGCTTAATACATTATATCCACTAGGAAAATTCAGTCTGCTTAATACATTATACCCGTTAGGGGAAATACAGTCGGCTTAATACATTATACCCAATAAGGGAAATTCAGTCGTCCACTTCGCTTTTAACCTGCGATGAAAAGCTTCCCTAAGTATACTTCCTACTTCCTTTTCAGACTATTCATTTCGGTAATGTTGAGTGTTAGGCCTGAAATCCTTGCTAACAGATTTAATACATAAATGCAAGATTCAAGACATTCGATAGACCCATCTAGAATTCAAGTAATATCATTTTCAAACTGCAAGTAATAATATTATACTTGGTTAACATGATACCTTTTATATTCGTATTGATTTTTTTCAAAATTGAAAAAAAATTATGCGCGTGTTTGAAAACAAAATATAGAAATATATGCTCACTCTGTCACACCATCTAAAACATATTATACAAGGTTTTCACCCATTCTCTTATCATTGTTTACAGACTGTGTTATCAATGATTCAAAACTACAAAAGGTGTTTCCATTGTCTTATCATTGGTCTAAAATTATACAAGGTGTCTCCCATTGTCTTATCATTGGTCTAAAAGTTATATAAGGTTTTTACCCATTGACGTATCATTGGTCCAAAATTATTGTTACGTGTAGGCTCGTACAAAAGTAACAAAAGAAAAGAGTGAAGTCAACAAGCTTTGTAAATTTAACAAAATAATTTATTTCCCTAGAAAACAAGGTAAAAATATGAAAAAGGACTTACGGTTTGTGAATATAATCCAAAAAATTAATCCTAGAATTAAAAAATATAAGTCCTATCACTACAAAATACTAATTGAATCCAAGTTCGAATCTCGATGAAGTTCCAATATGGAAGGCGATGACGTCAGATGAGGTCGTTGTACTGATGTCAACAGTTCCTCATTGAATCACAGTTTATAATGTTCCAGTTTAGAATTGACTTATCATTGGTCTAAAAATTATATAAGGTTTTTATCCATTGTCGTATCATTGTTGCAGTATAGTACATGGTTTTTGCCCACTGTCTTATAATTTTCTGAAGGTATACAGTATTTTTACACATCGCCTTTTCATTGGTCCAACATTGCACAACCCATTGTATTATATCATTAGTCCAAAAATATACCAGGATTTTACCCGTTGTCTTATTATTGATCCAAAATTATAAAGGTTTTACTCATTCCTGTATCTTTAGTCCGATGTTTTAAAGGTTAGAACAATATGAACAAATTTCCACGAAATGGAATCAAAAGCTTTTGCAAAATCAACTAATAATAAATAAGTGCCATCTATAAGTTTTCAGTAACATCTCTTACATAACAGTCATTCCTTATATTTTCACCAAAATATCTCCCTTTCACAAATCACTTTGGTCATCAGATAGTGTATCAATTAATATTGACTTTATTCATAGACAGTGTATCAATTAATATTGACTTCATTCATATATAGTATATCAATTAATATGGACTTTATTCATGGACAGTGTATCAATTAATATTGACTTTATTCATATATAGTATATCAATTAATATGGACTTTATTCATATATAGTATATCAATTAATATTGACTTTATTCATATATAGTATATCAATTAATATTGACTTCATTCATATATAGTGTATCAATTAATATTGACTTTATTCATAGACAGTGTATCAATTAATATTGACTTCATTCATATATAGTATATCAATTAATATGGACTTTATTCATGGACAGTGTATCAATTAATATTGACTTTATTCATATATAGTATATCAATTAATATGGACTTTATTCATATATAGTATATCAATTAATATTGACTTTATTCATAGACAGTGTATCAATTAATATTGACTTTATTCATATATAGTATATCAATTAATATGGACTTTATTCATATATAGTGTATCAATTAATATGGACTTTATTCATAGACAGTGTATCAATTAATATTGACTTTATTCATATATAGTGTATCAATTAATATGGACTTTATTCATATATAGTATATCAATTAATATGGACTTTATTCATATATAGTGTATCAATTAATATGGACTTTATTCATATATAGTGTATCAATTAATATGGACTTTATTCATCTGGAGACACGTCCTGAAGCTAAGTTACAAGCTACGTCAGATAATAATAATGGGCACAGTTTTGTGAATTCTCTTTTGATTTATCTCCTTGAGGTATAAATGTTATATTCCTTGTCACAAAACTGTTGATAAAGATCCAGTGGCATATGCTTCGTTAATTGCTGTAAACTACTGATTCACCAATATCAATATTTAATAAAATGTTGTTGTTTTTTTCCTCAAAATTCTACAGCGAAACCATCTGGTCCATGATTTGTATTATTCTTCATGAAAGATTTAATCAAATATAGGATCTGTGAAATGGATATGTGAAGTGGATATGTGAAATGGATATGTGAAATGGATATGTGAAGTTATATCTGAGAAGCAACGCAAACATCATTTCTTTCCATCAGACGGTAGAAAGAGTGCGCCCAGATTGTCCTGTGTTAATTGTCATTATGAATGGCAAGATCATTAAAAAAGTAGGCATGTCATAATTGTCTGAATGGTGTTGAAGTCTTGAGAAATAAAAATAAAACCATAGTCAAACATGTCCCTTTTTATGCTATCGTTTCATTCTATCTTACTACATTTAACCCAAGGCCGTTCCATTTATGCCAAAACATCATTACCCAAGCATTTGAGTCACGTCAAGTCAAACAATATTATTACCGCTGACTCCTTTTTCACTTAAAACATGTATGTAATATAACTGCGGCAAACAATCCCGAAGTATCTGATCTTCTTGCCGAGGAAGTATATTATTTCAAAACGTGCATACAGTCGGGTAGCTTTCGATCTTGATATCAGGCATTATGTAAGTCGTTAAGGAGACTGTATTGCATTCATTGGCTGTCGCACTTGGATCAACTGATACTTAAAGATATCAAATAGGATTCAGTAATCTTTGTCACTGATGAATTACCACTATTTTCCTTAATCCAAGCCTATCCTCTTTTGCGTAGGAAAAACTTCTAACAGACTCTTTTATGCGCAAGACTGGGGACCATTGCAAGTGGTAGGAAGAAGAGCAACGCAAGGCATCTTGGGCATCATTAATCCAGAATGACAGATTTACCCATTAATCCAGAATGACAGATTTACCCATTAATCCAGAATGACAGATTTACCCATTAATCCAGAATGACAGATTTACCCATTAATCCAGAATGACAGATTTACCCGGTTTCGTTGGCTGTGTAGAGCTGGAATATTTAGTGATCAGGGTATCTTGGAGAATGGTTAATATTAATGTATGACCTTCTCCATACATTATGTCTTGAACATTTACAATGCGATTGCTTGACAGCCCATCCGAAAATTATCGATGAAAATGTGTACTGTTTAAATATTCTGAGATTTAAGAAACTTAATTGCCTTATATAAAATTGGTTAATTTTAAAATTAGAATTGAATCCAGCCAATATTTTTTGAGTGATAATAGCTCGATGTTACAATGCATTATCTATCTTTTAGTACAGTTTGTGAAACGTTATCAGATTTTTCCTTCCACGAGCGAACCTGTGTTATGTAACGCCTGGCCAAAGCCGGTAGTTATGCTGTAGTGAAAGGAAAGAAGATAAGGAAGTACGTAAGTATGGCCATAACTGGAACGGTTCGTTCTGGCGCAGTAGTACGGTATTTTTCGATAGGTGGCATTTTTTTTTTTTTTTTTTTTTTTTTTTTTTTTTTTTTTTTTTTTTTTTTTTTTTTATACAAACCATATAAAAATAATATTCGGCAGTTGGATGATCAGTAGCAGGCAGATATTATTGACATGCAAACATATATGAAAAGTACAACAACGGATATAAAAACATTTTGATAGAGATAGAGGAATTCTTAAAGTACATTATGCCAGGAGAGTAAACGCAGAAAAGGGAGTAATACAAATGACGTGTTTAAGAAATATTTAAAGAGAAGAAGCCCGAAAAGATGCAGTGTGATGACTGAAAAGTTATACAAAGTTAAAGATCAGATATGTAGTTTTTCATTAAAACCTACTTTTTTATCTTTCACATCTGAAACTACCATATCTGTTGATATTATAAATTTATATTGCATCATTTACGAGTAATTGCGCTTAAAAGTATTACCTTCGTTGAAGTTGGCGTAGGTGTTACATGCCCATGAGGTGTATGCTGTCGTGAGGTATTCTTGCAACAAAGAACTCACGAACATAGAGATTATTTGGAACAGGTAGATTCAAAACTGGTAAAACAGTCCGAATTTTGAAACAATATTTGAAAAAAAGATACCTTCCGAACTTCAGCTAGAAAATATTTAAATCAGGTTAGTGCTTCTATATGATCTGGAAGTTCATGAATTAGAAGACAAAGCTACAAATATTCTTTAGGCCAAAAGAATTAAAGATTAAACATATTTATTTATAAAATAAAACGGATATGATAAATCTTTAAACAGTTGAAAACCAGCAGAAAACATTATGTAGGAATTATGAGGTTTTCAATTTGGACACCATCAACAATGGACACTGATGAAGTTCACAAATGATACACCATCAGCAATGGACACTGATGAGATGTTAAGATCATCATTAAAGTTTTGTTTAGCCAGTTTATCATCGACCACCTGATACCAAATGGAATTTTGCCTGATGAAATAAAACCTCCATAAGCGAGTGAAAATCCATCTGCAGACAACAGTACATGAACGTCTACAAAACATTAAAGAGATTAGAAGCTATATTGGATCAATAAGATCGAACACAACAATATTATGACAAAGAAATATAAAGTTAAATATCAAGTTTTTTGGGGGTGGAAGAGGGTATGTAAACGATTTCAACTGGCTTAGATGATTCTGCGGCATGATTATGTTTGTCAGAAATAGCTAATTTCATAGTTCTTCTGTTAACCTTTAGAAAACAGTTATATAACTTATTTTAAATGCTTTGTATTCAAAGATAATTCGTATTTTATAAAAGATGTTTATAAAAGATGCAACAGTAACACATACCATCACTAGACTGAATAGTATCGATGAAATTTTTGAAGAGCAACAAGGCTTTCCGACATCCTTTCAAAACGAGTCTCATTACGGATCAACAACATGAAATATGAAATTAACCCCGATTAGTGGTTTAATTAATTAATTAATGATTAACTAATCTCTTTGTATTATTACGACTACAACATATAAAACGAAGTTAAACAATTAAGAAAAACGAAATCAGATTGAAAAAGAAAACAACAATACAAATGCAAAATGGAGATCTAAACAAGCTAACACGAGAGAGAGAGAGAGAGAGAGAGAGAGAGAGAGAGAGAGAGAGAGAGAGAGAGGTTACAAGTTTTAGTCTCTTTGAAAACGAAATCTGTGTTACTCATGCAGTCTATTTCAATACAGAGAATAGATCTGTAGCTCAAAAGAATAAAGCACAAGATAATGTTAATCAGGTATAGCTATTAGAGCCTTGAAATGTACATGAAAATGTCTGAAGAGTGGAGAAATGAAAATCTTATAGAATGAGTGTTACAGTTGAATGTCTAAAACATAACTTGAAAAAATTAAAGTCACTCTTTGTAACAATTACACAGTTGGCATCTCCAGCTACTATAATAAAACGATTGATAAATTTATTCATTTATCTGAAATCGTTATCACAGAATGTAATGCCAATTATTCATGTTTACCAGAAAAGCTTTCAATTAAAACGTGTTTCCTTGGGACTTTGTTTCATCTATTATTAGCAGTTGCAAAGGGTACAAGTGAAAAGTTGAGTATAAGCATCAAAGATGAAGACAGATTAAAGGCTATGTCTATAACGTATGTTTTCCACTAAAATAAATAATTAAATACATAAAAATAATGGGAGGAGAAATGTCGATTGGAGGTTCTAGTCATTTCTTACCTTTAAACATTAAACTAAATAGAGGCGAAAATCACGATGCACTGGGTCAAACAATTAGCAGAAATAAAAATTAGCAATAACCGCATTGCCAATTTATCAGGTCGATTATTTAAATCTGATTCAGCTAATAAAACTGTCTTTGAAACACGAGTCGATCATCACGTAAATAAGACTAGAAGACACAAATTTAAAAGATATCACGACCAGCTGATAAGAAACTGCTAATGATCAGAGTGCTTATGGAAGAGTTAGCAAATCTTGGAATTGCAAATACCTATTAATGATAGCCGAAAAAACATCTTAGATGCAAAATAATGGTTTACAAGGAAACTAAGGACCTGATCTTTTGCCAAACGAGTATGGAAAGTAGCAGGACAAAGAGCAGCTATGGTATTTTACTATCTGTCTTTGAACACGTACAGTGAGTTTGTTAAGAATGAAATCTCAGAAATTGAAAGATAAAGGATGATTTTAGTACAAAAATAACTGACATGAACAACAAAATAAGAACTAATACTAATACAGAGTTACAAGAAAGGAATGATCTAACAGTCATAACTAAAAAGATGTTATAATCATAAGGAATGTGGATCAAATCAGATCTATGTGAAAACTAAGGATTTCATTTTTACAGATCAAAACTATAAATGATGTTACCAAACATTACACGCAGAGGTTGAAAATTCTACAACATATTCAAAAGCACATATGATCAAGAAGTGGTCACCAAGATCGTTAAATTGGAACAAGTTGCTAATGCGATTAAAATATTCGACGGATATAACGCAGCAAATACTATCGCGAACAACAGCATAATATCTGAAAGTAATGCATTGTCAGAGCTGCAGTAACTTAGCACAGACGACTGAAAAGACAGAGGACGTCAAGAGGAAACGAATGTGAATGAAAGAACAATAGCTCTTTTGGGGAAAAAGCCTTACAATTAATTAATTAAACCTACTACAGATGGGGGTGGGTGGGTGGTCAAAAGACCAAATGCTGTTCTAAAAGCCAGATACAGATGAATGTGTTCGTAGAGAAGAAGTCACAAAATGTCGGTGTGGTGCAAGGTTATTTTGACAAAAGAGACAAAAGGATGAAACGAATGAGAAATGATTTCAATGATTTTGAGCAAAACACACAAGCAGATCCATTCAAAATGAATTAGATTGAAAGACTTGCATAATGTCGATGCACTGATGCCGGTCAAAACTGAACTAAAAACGGAAATGCGCATCAAGAGTATGGCATTGGGAGTTGGACAGGGCGAATTAAAGAAAACGAAAGCGATAAAAGCAAAAACGGCTTTGATGTGGAAACTAATCTAATATCAGGATGTATAATATAGCTTTATGATTTTCGCATTGTACCGAGAAAGTAGTTACCGAGAATATTGAGTTAACTACCTACTTAAAATGGTGGTTAAAAGTCTATAAAGAAATATAATTAGGACTTGGAAATAATCACCATGTCGATGAAGTTACCAAAGGATTGTGATATACTTTGACATCTGAATCTTCACCACATACGTTGATTAACAAGTATGGATATAAGTACGCTCCATCCACTTTTGTCTACGTACAGGTTACATGCAATGGATTCTTGTAACAATTTGCCATTCAGGTTGAAACAACATAAGTATATAAAAAAAAATTCAATTTGTATGTTACAAATGGTTTTAACATGCCATCTTTGTAGATTTTTATATGGCGATAACAACAAAAATACTACTAATTCGGTGAGTCAAGAAACGGATTGTGAGTTTTGTTAATCATAAACATACCATCATAAAATTTTCACTCATAAAATTTCAGCTTAATAAATTGTACACGAGAATAGGTACAACATCATGTATGGCTAGAGAAGCACTCAGTAACGGTCCATTATTTAAATTGTTTGTTTTCGAAATGTTTCTTTTCTCATCACATTAAATAGTTAAATGTGGCGTACTTTCAGCAAAGCAATTATTTTCTTTGCATAATACGTGTCGAAGTGCAATAAATAACCCGTAACAAGCAAAAGAAGATACCACAGGGAGTCGAATACCTCAATCGAGTACATGATTGTATAACATATGCCACGAGCGTCATGAAACTAGGACAAACATTTCAAATGTCAATAACAATGCTGACTTTAAACATTTTGATTTTAACAGATAGATTTTAGCGTAGTCTTTTATATGGGAAAGTTATGCTAACAATACAGTGGTAAGCAATTTGATTGTACCAGGTAGATTTTAGTGTCGTTTGATGCGAAAGTGAACGGAAATGCTAACAATGCAGTAAGAAGCAATCTGAGTAAACTGATTGTGGAAGATACCATCATAGCATATGAAAAAGATGATCTTTAATAGTTAATTGGCAATCAATATTTTCACATCAGTGATTGATAGCTACCTGTATCGGTTGGAACAAAAGTGATTGAACAAGGCATCATGAGTCAGAAATTCAGAAAGATGATATCAGAGGCAGGAAATGCGCAAAATACTGGCACAGAAACGGTTGTGTACGGAAAGAAGTTTAGAATACCACAAGACTTCTAAATATTAACCTATCATTGACCTATAAATACGCATGCTCTTCACTATTTATATTTTACCATTACACATGAAAAACAGCTAAAATGATCAAATGAATAGAACAAAACTACGTACTAGAAAGCATTTACTTCCAGTATGATGCGATTACTTCTAAATCAATTGAAAAATCGGTAAATAATATTTACAGAAATATAATTGTGGTTTTTGTCTACCCCCACGTCGCTATGGAGATCGTCACGACATAGCAACCAACACAGCTTGATATAAGCAAACGCTTAACTTTCTCAGAATGAGCTTGAAGATTGTTTTGCTTCTGTGCAAAGAGAGTGTGATCCATAAAAGTCTTTGGACTCTACAGCAGATAACAGAAGGCCCGCCTAACATAACCCATCTTCAGAATTTTATATTGCGACACAATTGTAAAGAAGCTGCAAAGTATTTTCCGATGAACAACAACAGTACCCACACATTAGAAACGCAAGTGTTTCAAATATTTACGCAGACAGTACTTGCAAAGAACTAGACACTGCACACGATAACCAATTGTTTCTTAGCAGTCTTACATTAGCTTGAGTACAACAAGTTTATCAACCTATAAAAGAAAAGAATAAAACAAAGGAGTAAAAAGTTCACGCTCACACAGAAGTAAATTTATTTTCTGTCTGATGCTGAAGTTGATATTCCCACCCACCCCAATAGCCTAAATTAATTGTCTTTCAGCATACATAACTATATTTTAAAGCACCTTATACCATAATAGTTTGTGGTGACGCTAATAGACGGAAAACACTGAATGAGACTGAATGCAAAGACGTTTTCCATTATATCGCCATCATCTGTCCAGCTTTTATGTTGAACAATATTTATGATATAAAGATTTTACCCAAACGGAAAAGACGATCGTTATATATCCTGAGATAAGCTAGATACGTGGATAGAGGTACCATATAGATATATATCAACGAACCAAATCTTTGTGTGTAATTGATGACTGGGGAGTCTTCATGATGTCAAAAAGAAATGAACTAAACTAACTATGCTAGGATTTAGTAGCAGACATTTGTAAATATTATCATGGGCAATCGTGCAAAAGACTATTCAAAATGTCAGAGAGAATTGTCGTCTTCTATAGTGTTATGTATATTTAATTTAATTATTTGTTTGTTAGTTTAAATTTTTTTAAAAATTCCATTACATGCTATTGTAATGTAACTCTGTTTACTGGATTTGATACTGTCCAGAACTGAGTTTATTTCTGTTTTACCTGACTGTTTATTTTTATTTCACTGATAAACACCTAATAATAGAAACACTGTATCTAGTTTCTGACCTTGATTCAGAATCAGTGACAGTATTGGTAAACAACTTTTTTTTAAAAAAAATTTTTAAATTCTTTCTCAGAGTAAGAATCATTAAGTTAAGTCGAGGCCATACCTGGAGTATGTGTTTATTGTTACAAACTTCTACTTTTTCTAGAAGATCGACCCTTATCCGGGAATCTGTTTTGAGTCTTAGTTAGCGTATAACTGTTGTTTCTGATAGTTATTTTTAGTCGGGCTCCAAACAATTGACATGTTAAGTTGTTCTAAGTTTTTTGACCAGTTTGAGTTGAATTTTTATTTTTTCATGAATTCATGTGATTCTTTTCGCTGGAAATACATAAGTGCTCCTACAAAATTCTTGGACAAAGGCATTAACTGGAATTTATATGAAATTCAATACTGGATTAATATTTTTTGTGATTCAACAAGAAACTGTTGACACGCCTACACTCTAAGGGTTAAAACAGACGTCATTGTCTTCCATTTTGGATTTCATCGGGATTCAAACTCAGTTTCATTGATGACTTTTTATTACTTGGACTTCTATTTTTAATTCTAGGATTATTTTTGGATTTGATTCATAAAACCATAAGTTCTTTTTTCTTAATTTTTCACTTGGTATTCTAGGGAAATAAATTATTTGTTAACTTTTACAAAGCTTGTTGTCTTCACTCTTTTCTGTTACTTTTTTAAGAGCATAGACTCGTAACAATAGCAAGGTCAAGAAATCCCCAAACAAAATGAAGCTGTCTTCACTGGAAATTATCTAATCCCATACTAATCATCAATATATTTTGTAGGTATATTGAAAAAGAATAAAAGAAAAGAAACTATTAATGCTTATTAGTCCAGACTATATACAAAGAGAGAGAGAGACAGACAGACAGACACACATCTATGTATATATGAATGATAAGCATTAATGTTACATTTGTAAATTTTGCTGGTGAACAGAACAGTTACTTTAAACTTGGT